>JBAJNP010007858.1:1239-21526 GCA_036877545.1 Yasuhikotakia modesta | reverse complement strand
AAGTTCATTTTCTCACACACAGCTACCGCACGTCCCTATAACATTATTCAGTGACAGTTGAGTCCTACAACAACGGAGCGAATTGTATTTAAATGCAATTGTATCACAACCATAATCTTTGAATGGCTGTATTCATGTTACAGATCCCATAAAGAAAACTGATGCTGAACACAAGGAGAATAAATGGAACACAAAGCAGCACAATAATACAAAAGATGATAAATATTCTTCACCCGCTCTGATGCTTTGTGTCTCTGTCAAAATACACACAAGCGATGAGGCAGCAGCACAGAACAGACTGATGAGATTTGCACAGTATGTTGTTATCGAGTGAAACACGGGGGAAACAGACAAAAGCATCCATGATGCCTCAGCGTCAAGCGATTACCTCAGAAGATCAGAGAGGCTTCACTGATAAAGGTGGGTCTCCACTAACCCCTAATGTACACAAATCCTTTTAATTGGCGACTCTGATTTTTGCATGGAACCTTATCTGTAGCATTATTAGCTCTACAAAAGCTACAGTGAACTTGCGTTACACCTAAAACGTGGACGTAACATAAAAACACTTCAAGGAAAACAGTGAAAAACATAGGATGAGCTTTTATGATCTGTTGATTGGTGATGTAGTCGGGTATGAACGTGTTTACATTTGTGTGGTTTAAATGTATAAGTGCATTATGGGTAAAATTTGCCTTTGTGAGTCCTGTAACTCACCTGTGGCTGCAGTGTTCGGTGCGGTAGCAGCAACAGGCCTTTTGATTTTGGTGTTACTAGGAGAGGAATGAAATGTTTTGGTTTCAAAGCCGAATACAGTGAGATTCCCTGGGCCAAGTTCCCAGACTGATTCCAAGACACATATTTCAGGAGCTTTATCTGTGAACACAGAACAAATGGTACCATCAGCTCATTTCTGGATTCTCATTTCCTTTGAAATGAAGGTGCTTAGCTGCTTCAGAGACACAGAGAGCTTGAATTATTTCATACAGCTGCTTCCAGTCTGAATCATTTATAATGTATGAAAGGAAGGCGATGGGAAATACAACTAATGAGTCACTCATACATTCATTTCCTGAAGACTGTAAACATTGTGTCTCTTGGTGCCTCTAATAACACAGAAATTACACCTTTTGCCCTTAAATTTACCTGCATTAAACAGAAACAGGACCTCAGCTAACAACTTTAGCTTGTAAGAATGTTTGCCTGACATTTTCATTTCCATGTAACAAACACGTTAAAAATGTGGTTATGAAAGAAACGTTAAAAAGTTATATGAAAAAATTTCAAGAGTTCCAAATATCTTAAGAACTTAGAAATATTATAGAAAATATTACATTATAATAAATATTAGAAAATATTTGCTATCTTTCTATCTTAGAATTTCTATTTTACATTTAATCTTAGATTCAGAGATTATATGTAATCTGAACATCTTACATGCCTGTTGCATCTTATCTTCAGAGCTTGAAAAGTATAAATGAAGAGTTTCTTTGCTGTTCCTGCCAGTAACTGACAAACCTTAAATACCTTTAGTGATAATGTGGATTCTGATTTACATCAAATCACTACTAATATTATCTCCATAACTCCTGACATCCTGTCAGATGAATTAAGACAGAAAAGTTCTGTTTAAAACTGCCTGGTGGAAAGAGGATGTTAACCACAACATTAAAATGATTACAGCTCAATTTAATTGTTCAAAATCAATTAAGGGTTCAGGATTTTTAAACAACAAACATGCAACATTGCATTTCACTTCTTACTAATATTGATTTTAGGCTCTCATTTAGTGTTCATATTAAAAGCACAAACTTGCCAATTTGTTGTGCTATTTGGCACAGAGCCGTGTTTAAATGGACTGCTCTGGCTCTATTGATGTTTGCCTTGGGGTTGTGAATACAGAGTTTCACTAAGGCCACATTGATTTACGCTCAGTGGTTATTCCGCATTTAGCAGACCATTTTTATCCAGTGTAATTTACAGAGACAGCTCACCTCTGGTAACCTGAATGCTTCGCTAACAGCCACAGAGGTTTCTGAGCTAGTCAGCAACTTGTCGCTAATTACGCTCACTTCTGAAGTCTGGATCTCTGCTTCTCACATTCTGAAGGTAAAGATTAGATCTGTAAAGTTTAAACAACAATTAGATATTATTACTAAACACAGTCATTTCCTGGAATGGAAAAATGGAAACAATTTTGGCAATTTTATTTAAACAATCTAGTGGTGTCACAATACTGTTGATATTGTGACAATATTGCAAATACTATATTGTAAATAATTCACTGCCAGTATCTGATTTAGGGGTTTTGCTATTTATTTATGTATAGCAATTTTTAAAATTAGCTAGCTTTCAAGCTATTGTGATAATACTGTTATCAAGAATTGTTTTGGCCACAATTATCATACAGTGAAAGTCTAATATAGTGACGGCCCTCAACCAAGCATGCTAAGATTGTAACGTTACTACATCCTCCACAACTCATCCTACATAACCAACCTGCAACTTTTCTGGAGTTGTTTATGCTAAAACATTGCACATCTGCGAAAAAACCCCAACTAACAACACAACCACAGAGCGAAAACCCTTCATGAGATGTTTTAAAACAAATATCCACCCTGAAGGAAAGTGGGTGTCCTCTAATGTGTCCTCTCTGTCTCAGTTACTGGATCTGGCATTGGTTTAATTTGGTCTTACGTGTCCATGTGTGGTGAGACGAGATTTTCTCCCTGAGGCGAGTCACAGCTGCTACTGTGGACTATATAGCTGCCAGTTACAGGGAGGGTAGCTGTGTCAAGCTGCCAGGAACTTCAGGGCCTGTCCTCCTGCAGACAACAGCAATGACCTGGATGATGGGACGAAGATGAACCAGTCTAAATAAACAGACACCAAACGTTACGACAACAGATTAGGACGGGTTCCTCTGGAAGATGAATCCGTTCTGAATCCAGCCCCATGTTTTCCTTCGGTGGGTCTCATTTATATTTGAGTACATTTTTAGTTAAGATATCATGTTGACTGGATCTAATTAGGGCATGTCAGACATTCGCTGCTGTATGTTAAGCACAGATGTTTCCAGTCATTACTGTAGATTTTACCTCTTCGTGATTTTGTACCAGAATAATTTCAGTAAATAAGCAGCAGTAAACATTTTTAAAAATAAGCACACTTTTAATTTTGAGGGAAAAGACACTAAATTATGCAGCTGAGACGTCCCTAATGGTAAAAAATTTACATTCAATTGACATGTATATTTTAACTACATTTTATATGTTAAATACAAACACATTTTTGATAATATCTAAAAATACTAAAAAGTTACTTAAAAATACTACAAAGTACTAAAATATGACCATAAATGTTTATAGTTATCATTAAATTTTTCATTGTTTATTGATATTACAGGATAACATTGTTCGTTTGCGACACCTGGTTAGTTGTTGAGGCTCCTGTAACTCGTCGGTCGGTCCTGTTCTGTCTGTTGCTCACTGGATGATGATAGCAAACTAAAAAGAAAAGCAGAAACAACAGGCCTGAGGCTGTGGGCGGCAATATCAGCTCACTTTAAAAGCTATGAAATAAATCTACAGTATGCAATCTGTTACCCTTTAACACACACACACACATGCACACACGCACACGCATGCATGCATGCACACACACCCTTCAGGGCAGAGGCAGAGCATTGCTGGTTTTCTGAGAAACAACTCTGTTTGCTTCTGGCTGCAAAGTTGTGAGGAACACATCTTTCAGATCCTGTGGAAGAGGTGCGTGTGTATAGCCACTGGCATTATTCATTAGTTTGGCGCAGGATTGCTGCAAAGGAGTCAAGCTAGTGGCATTACTCACAAGCTCAGAATAGGGTTCCTGCACAAGAGCAGAATTTTATCACCGTGTGCATTCAGTGCTCCTCAGGAATGGAAACATACGGGACAGATTACACCAGCTTTCACCTCTGTACCTCCCAGTGTGTTGGGTGATAAGAAACAAATATGCATAAAGAAAAATAATAATAATATCTCCGCTGGTTCTCTGAGGAAACCAGATGGAGACATTTGCCCTCTAAATGAGAAAAAGAAACAAGTATTTTAAAAAGTACACTTCATCTCAGGAGATCTCAATGTCAAACACTTGGCTCAGATTTGCAAGTAAAGCAAAACAACCATTTACCAACAAATGATTGTCTGAGCAATTTATTGAACATGTTTTTATAGCTCTGTACACCTAATGCATCAACAGTTGTCGAATTTGTTACTATTTTTAGTTTCTGTTTTTTTGTTGCCATTTAGTTTCTTCAAAACAAAGGAACCCAGACCTTAATGAAACACAAATGAGAAGGGAACATTAAAAAATTACATTCTTAAATTATCAGCGGAAACTTTCCTAAAAATAACAATTTAAGAAATGCTAGAGAAACATTCTTATATCCAAACAATAATGTTAATACAATACAATAAAAAACATTAATTTTTATCATTTTCGTTACTTAATGAAAAGTTTGGGACATATTTTTACAACCTAGCGTTTGAGCAAAAACCATTTCCTCTGTGCCTGCAGTCAGTCTCCCACAGACTGTACACTCCCACAACCAGTTGTTAAAATAGACCTGTGTAATACCTATTTGAGCCGGACTGCTGTCCGCCCGGCCTGCATTAGTATGTACATATTTAGCCCACATATTCAAGTCACCGGGCAGCGTTCAGGATGAATAACAATCAACAGCAGGAACAGCGGGCAGAGAGCTGCAGAGAACATCCTGTGGCCCGCACGGTTCTTAATTAGTCTGTCCTTCATCCTGTCTTCCTCCAGTCCACTGGTACCCCAAAGGCCCTCTGCAGATTAATTACAAATCACCAGGCAATCACATTGATTCTGTTCAGCCCGTGGGCGAACGTTCATGACCTTAAACCTGGCAACACCGTTCTGATGACCAGAGACCTGACACGCCGCACTGAGAACAGAACAAAAAAACAACTTCAAGTACATGACAGATGAGTTATAATGCGATTGGTTGTGCAGAGAAAGGCCATTGGTAAACAGAAAGAAGAACTGTCTACTTTATGGCTCATCTGGGTACTGTAGGTGGTGTTGTGATTCTTGCTTGTAATGTATCATCCATATAATGCAGAAAAAACTGCAATTTTGGGTTTCAAACAGAGGTGGCGATGGAGAGGCGAAAGTTACAAATTGCAGCTCTGAGCCTGAGGGGATTTTGTGCAGCGCTGTGGACAGATTTGATTGTGATTAATTAAAGCTTCGTTTCAAATTGCCCTTTTAAACTTTTTACCCTTCCTGCTGAATCTACATATTTATTTGGGCACCAGGCCAAAGCTCTGAAATAATTAAGCACTTATATACAGTTAGAGTCAGCTGGATATACGATACAGGAAAGAGTCACCCTGGCCTCACAATACGCTCGTACTTTCACAGCCTTTTTTACTGGCGCATTGAACAGGTGGGGCAGTAAGTGGGCCAGTTAAATTTGAGACAAAGTCTGCCAAAACTAGCATAAAAATGGGGACAGCTGCTGTGATGACATCACAGGCCAGTCTTCTCAAAGTGTGCCAATAGTTTGTCAGGCTACACTTGACTCAAGTTTAAAATATATGACAAGGCAGACCTAAAACACTATCTTCTATGTCTTCATGTCATTCCTAAAACGAGTCATTTTGAGAAAAAACGTCCAGGAAAAAAATCATTAGATGTGTCAGGAGTTGAGAAGATGGATCGACACCCCACCCAGAGATCGCCCTGCGTGATCATCCGACAGATTTCATCTGCTGTCCTCGGGTCAAACCACGAAACCTTCTGGTGTTAAACAGAGACAGCCAATCAGCACAGCGATGACAAAAGAAACCAGGCTGAGTTTAAAAGCTTTCAAACCTCAGAACACAGTCTTCTGAGAAAAATAACACACTGCATTTATAGATCTGAACTGCTGCGGGTCAGTCGTGGGAGCTGACCAATAAATCTTGAGCAAACATGCTGACCTGGTTAAGCAGAAGGAGGTTTGAGTGACAACAGTGCAACACTGGGGCTCATGAAGTAAAAATCCTACTTATTTTCTCCTCTGGGAAATTGATTTTTAACGATAACTTATAAACCAAACAGATCTACCGTGACCGGTGAGGTGGCTAATCGATGATACGCTACTGCTATTAATCTGTTCATTAGTTGTGACTTAATAGTTAGAAAGACAGACTTGTAACCTGAAGGTCACATAACAATATACACAATATACACAATATACATACATACATGTATACACACACACACACACACACAATATACATACACACATAACTATATATACACACAAACACAAAGAAATATATACACGCAAATATATAAATACTAATACATTTAACATTGTATAATTTCTATAATTATTCAATTAACTTCTTTATATCTAATTTATAATTTTATAGTTTCACAAATTTGTTTAATTTGAACACAACTTGCAATGCATCATGGGATTATAGATAACGACTAATTTGTTTTGTCTGGAACACTGAAGGGAAAACACACCCAGAACCCAGATGGTTTAAACACCAAGCAGCACGTTTGTCAGTCATCTGTTCTGTAGAGGTTTGATGTTGTTACTGTAGAGGTACGTGATGCGCAGCTACTGCATTCTGTTATCCTAACAAAAACTGATGTGCTGGCAGCGAGTCACAGAGAAAAGCAGTCACAACAATATACAGACGTTTGCTTGTAAATCAGAGAATGTCCTGCTAGAGAAAACTCTTTGATTTGTGTGCCGGAGGAGAAGGAGAAGAGAGGTAAAGAGGACAAAAGATAAATGATTCAGAGGACACTGACATGAAAGGGCTGGGCTGGAGCAGTGAGCCCTCTGATAAAGTGCCGGTGTGGATCACAGCAGTGGGTCATTGTGAGCCCTGAGATACACACACTCTTACAGGCCTCTGAGGTCTGTCATTGGTTAAGGTGAAAAAACAGCGGCGAGTCGCGCTCAGTCTGTGAGGTGAATTCAAATGTCTGAAGTTGTGCTTAAAAACATACTTACTTGATATTTTATGAAATGTAACAATTAGTGCAGCACGTTTTTAGTCCCCCACCAAACCTCCAAAAAAATACAACTGCATGCTTTACAATAAAAGCCCATTTTAGCACCAAAGCGACAGCGATAAATACACAAGAAACCTGTAATTAAGGTGAATTAATTAAATGTCATCTTTCTGCTGTACAAAATAATCATGGATATGTAAATATAAATATCTTGCCTGTAATAAGCATCATTAAGTAAATAAGTAAATTAATTAAATTCCATCTTTTGTTCAAAGATATAATCCCTGATATTTAACCAGCAGGTCTAGAGACAGAATGTTGTGGAGAGTAACAAACATCACGAAATAATCCCACTAAATCTTAATGAGACTAAAATGAGACTTCATTGTCTTTGTGAAATTCACTGTTGAATATAAACTCTGTAAAGTTGATCTGTAGAAACAGTTTGATTTCACCGAAAGCCTTTAAGACCTCCAAAAATTCTCTCAGAACTGCAATTAACTCTACAAACAGATCACTTGAGAAAATTCATCCCCCCCAAACAAACTCATTCCATCCTCAGCTGACTGCAGTGTGATCAGATGTCATCACAGGGGACCAATTATGTATATTGTTTCTCTTTAATGCTCTTATATTTACACACTGCAGGCAAATTTGTGTAAAGTGCATCAATATCATTTGACACAAAATGACCTACAAGCTTGTTTGCGTATCATTAGCTGTGCTTTTCTGCTCTGAAGGCCACATTAACTGAACAGACCGTGTGCAACAGAGGCCAAGAAGAGAATCAATAATGAGGCACCGCTTGAATATTAACATGTTTTTCCACACAGACACTATTTAAAGGTCCCGGTAATGAACACATGAGCGCTACACAACAATATGCTTTAAATGCAGCAGAACTACAAAGAACTCTGGCAAAACCCGAACAGGACCGGGATCAAAGACAGGGCTAATGAGTGTGGAGCTTACCGCAAAAGTGGAACCACTTATTTAGACGCCTGTAAAGGCAAGCGCCGTGGCGAGAGAACATTTAGCATCGAGCTGGTGTTGTACAGACAGACCGGACTGTTACTCAAACCAACCAGACTTGTTTATTTGTGCTTAGAACATTTGTGGTTAAAGTTCTCAAAAACTTTTTCTCTTTATTTATAATATATAAAAGAAACTTATCTTTAAGCAGTTAGTTGCGCATGTAAAAACATTTGAATGTTCTTGTTGCTAACAGAAACATTACAGAAACATTCTTACAACCTAAAATTGATAGCTGAGATCTCTCTGTAGGAGTGTTAGTGGTGTTTGTGTGATTGAGTTGTTAAATCCACTGGCATCCCACTCAGGATTTATTATCAGCAAATCAACTGTGTTGTAAATGATAAATTAGCATCGTTTAATCTGGTGTCAGACTACAATAATGTTGACAGACTGATGATAGTCAAAAACAATAGAAGATTATGAATATGCACACACACACACACAGGGTCACACTTGTTCTGATTTTGTGAATCCACTGGCTTTTAAATGCATGCACCGTTTACACTAACATAGCTGCGTCTTATCTCATCTATGGAAACAAGCAAGACAGAACTGCAACTGGATATTAAAATGATGCTGCACGTTACCTTTGAATATCAATGTTATGAGGAAAAATGTGTGGTGATTACCCATGCAATGTGATTTTTTAGCTTTATAATCTGCCATCTATGGAGAAATAGAGGAGAGGACAACTCGCAGAAACAGGAAATAACTCTTTACCTCATACACTCTGGTAATGAAAGAGAAATGAAAATTCATACAGTGCTATTCCTCCCATCAACCTGTCCATCTGTGTCTGAAAACATCCCATTCCACACTTGCGCACTACGCTGGAGGGAAGCGTTTGTTTGCCAGGGGATGCTCACTATAAACCCACTCTTCCTGTCACCATGACAACAACAAAACACATGGCCACAAATGGAACCAAAATTCACTCAATTCTTAAACTCTGATGGCTAACAGACCGTATCTCCTCTCTTAGCTGGAGGATCAGAGAGAGCTCACAGAAATGTGGACAATAAACAGTCTTCATTTCCCACAAAGCCAGAGGGTGTGAGCCGCTGAACTTTGGCCGAACAGAATTTACACAGTCTAACCTTATTCGCCTTATGCAGCGTGCTGCAGTTTTGTGGTAAATAGTCACTTCTGATGCAGTATCATAAACAATATGTTTAGAGCTGTAAATAAACAATGGATGGATGGACGGATGGATGGATGAACTGTATGCTTGGCTTGTAATTGGATAGATTAGAGATAGATAGACAGACAGAACAGATGGATGGATATTTTCTTGGCTTGTGATTGGACGGATGGATGGAAGCATCAAATGAACACTGATGATATGGATCGTTCTCCTGTGCCACATCACATAAGAGCAATTGTCCTACTACAAGAAATGTCAATGGTGTGTAACCTTCCTCAACTCTGTTTTTCAATGGGTTGATACTCTAACCAGAACAAGAGCTCACCTTTATTCCAGGCCTTTGACAGGCTTTACTGCAACTGAACGGCCAAGACCCAGCTTGTGACAGCAAGATCAATACTAATCAATTCCTCAGTCTGTTAGGTAATAACAAGCTAAGGAGGCACTCTGAGAAATATGGCTTTCAGACCTCTTTAATTTGTCATAATACAAAAGAGGAAAAACCAAATAAGATTATCCGTTCCCGAGCCCCTAATTCTGGTTTTCCAGCAGACACCAGAGACAGGAAGGCTGGGTAATTTAAAGGGGAAGCGGTCCTGTATATAGAGTCTCTGGGCAGGTGAATCCAATTAGGAAATTGCACTGCAGGTAATTGGATTGTGAGCGTGCCCAGCTCAGGTGTATTTGTACATTTAATCTAACATGAGTGATCTTATCTGATAGAAGAGGGGAGAAAAAGATCTTTGGCAGTATGGGAAACTAATTCTACCTCAACATAAAATATAAAGTACCAGAATTCATTTTTTAAATATTAAGGATTTAAAAAAGGCCTTATTCCAGTCCAAATGGTTTTGCATAGTAATATGCCACAGAACATTCCGGTCACATTATATATTGCTACACAACTATTTCCCATATTGTAAACTGCTTACAAAGTGGAGCGTCTGGTATTCCCTAGATTAAACAAATTACTGTACAAATACACACACACACACACACACACACACACACACACACAGACACACACAGACACACACACACAGTATGTACTGCAGTTTTTAAACATAGTCTTAAATGTTTTTTTCTGCCTTAACTTACTCTGAGAAAGATGAATGCAATTAGAGTCTTATCAACGAGATTATCCCAGAAACACGACTATTCATCAGAGCTTTTCAAACGGGACGCAGCTGTTGATCAGACGCTTAAAGTGTTTATTTATCCACAAATCCTCTTACACACTAGGTGAAATAATTGTGCATTACAACAGATGTTCCACAGACGCCATTTAACCGTTTGTTTTCTCTGAAACACTTTACAGTTGACAGTGATGATGGGCTAACGCGGCGTTTGCTAACACTGAGCTTTGTGGCGTTTTCCAGGCAACCCGTTCTGCCTTAACAGCACTAGATGAATATTTGGTCCCTCTGCATGAGGCAGGGCCAACGGGAAGAGCCCGTCACATCTCTGCTTCGCGGTCGAGGAGTTTTAACCACCAATGAAGTGGGGCAGCGCGGTTGCATTAATCAAAGCGAAAGGTCAGCAGAACAAGCCAATTTGCAGACAGCTCAACTAGAGCTCTCTGGAGAAACGGATAGCCTACATCCCTCTTCTTCTCTGAAACACACAGAGCTGAACCAACGGCAAGGTCTGACTCCGGCCTGTCGGGACAGCAGATCGGTTTCCACGGCTGAGCTTGTTGTTCAGTATTCCTGCTAACAATCTTAGGATGCAAGAACATTTCCTCAATGTTTTCCATTAAGTAAGAAAAAACATTACAAATGTTACTGCGAGACCCTTTTGATAACATTGAAAGAATTAAAGTTAACCAACGTTCTGAGAACATTCTCTGCTAGCTGGGCTTTTACTGCTTTGTTTATCATTAGGTTAAGTGCTGTCGTCTGCACACGTTCATTTAGAGTTCCCAGAAGATTAAAAAACAACCTAACAATAGATTAGATGCTCCTGGCAAAATCCTCATGTGCTGTCTGGCTGACTGGATGCAGGTTTAGACGTGTAGCCCAGAGCTTTCAAACATAATTTAAAGAAAACAGGTGGTTTATTCTTTAATCAATCAATCAAAAAGCAGCTTCGGCTCTCATTATAAAAGGAAACATGTACCATTAACATGTTAATTGCTTCCAAATTGCTAACAAATGCTGTCAAAAGAAAAGCTTGTTTTGTACTCTGTTGACACTATGGCCAAGTTAAACTTGTCAAATAATCAGTATCTGTGGATTTCAAAAGAGATGAAGAGTAAATGCATTTGGTTTCACTCTTAACCCATCAATGAGCAATTGTCAAAACATGCAATTAATACCATGCATCAATTCATGCGTCAATGCAACTTACCGCAGTTACACAGTATAGTAAGTTTGTTGAGGAATGTTCCGGAGGTTAAAATCTTTGATAATCTTGACCTTTGACTGCAGTGACACAGCTGAGACCACTTGTGAAACTTCAAATGATGTTGAGATTTTCTGTTCTCCATTTAATCTCATCGCTGTAAAAGAGAAACAAATGAGATATTAAGAGACATACAAGTTTTGTACACAGATTTAAAGAACCATTAAAACATTCCTCTTTCTACAACAACAGATTAAATATGACATGTTCTTAGTTAAAGGAAATGCAACAGCAGTACTTGTGGTTGCAAACTGCAATGATGTGTTAGACCCAAAATTGTTTAGAAAAGCAAATCAAATCAGATCATAAACTTCCTCTGTTGTTAGTTTTTCAAAATGACCAAAACCTGCAGCCTCTGGGAGCCCAAACACACATTCAAGCTGACAGATTTTGGCAAATGCACCAATTTGAACATATCCACAACTATTATGCATTTATTTGTTTCACAAGGCACAAAAATCAGCTTCCTCGCTTCACAAATGAGTAAAAAACAGGCCCAGCAAAGACCAGCGGATTTAAACTTAAAGAAAACTGTTTGAGAATTCTACAAACACGAACCAGCTGCCATAAACGCCCAGACTGTATATTTTACATCTGTATTGCTCACTAAAACATCACAGCACATTCTGTAGCCAAGGTTCTCCATGCATACAATGCCAAGCAGGTTAAATCATTCACACACAATGCATTCATTCAGAACTCTCTGAAAAGCTTGAAGCTTGCCCTCAGTTTAACTCGTTTTATAAACAGGCAGAAATCTGTGCTAATGCAGCATTCCTTTAGAACCAGTTCTATGGACGTATCAGTCTAATTCTGTATCTCTCCTCCTCCAGTGAGCTGACACGATCACACGTTTTATTGCTTGTTTAACTCCACTGGGGTTGCATTAACCGGCGATCAGAAACACGCTATATCTACAGTAAGGAAACAGAGATAACACTTATTTGTACTTTGTATCCATAGGCCCAGGTTTTGACCAGAGGCAGATTGTGACAGATTGTGCAAAGGCTTTCGTGTGTTGCAAAGGTGTCAGGGTGTTGAAAAATACGGGGTTATATATAGTTCACTCTACAACCCAGAAAAATGTAATTCCCAATGAACTGTCACGACCTCTTTCTGTGGGTCTTAGAATAGACCAATTTACACAGCCTGGGGTGGCAGGTTTGATGGGCGCAAGGCGGGAAAGCTCTCGCTCGTCTTATAAGCTATGATTCAAACTGTACTCATCCAAGTTCTCTGAAATCAGGTCTCAAGTGATTGACACGGACAGGCCCCGCATACGGCCGATGATATTTGTTTTGGATTCCAGCTCTCAAAAAAAACTCCATTAGGAGAGATTATGCGGGGATGAGTGCTCTTCATCACACGAAATCTCTGCCCCTCTGTTTTGTGTTTTTTTGAGTCACCACATACAAATCCCAGCTGGTAGCGCTGTTGTTTTTGCCAGAGTAAAATGATTATTCTGCACTGACATGGCATTCCTTTCTAATCACTTTTCAAACCACACTGTAAAAATGTGACCCATGCTGGCAAAATAAAGCAAGACCTGTGGTGGCAAAATAAAGTGGGACCACAATGAGCATATTTTAAAAAGTTCTTGTTATTTTAACATGCTCCAAACCTTAAAATGAGGCATGATTTGTCACACCAAAAAAAAAAACACTTGTCACCTGTCTGAAACGCCAGTTGTTGAGAAGCAGGAATAAAAATGGCAATTGTTCATGTATTATTTAAACAAAGACCACTTAGAAAATTATGGGAATATTGTATCACAGAAACACACAGCACCAATCACCAGTGATCTACACAGTCAGAAAGACACAAGCACAATGGCAGAACAGAGCCGCTGTGAAAACAAGCTTTCTGTGATACATTTTTTCATTCAGCTACAGGGCTCAAATCTATTTGTCTGCTTACCTATAAACCACAAATGCACTTCTATGAAGAAGGAATGAATGCATCACAAATTCTACCAGGGCCTACACCAACCTTTTTAGTCACAGTTGAGACCACCTAGGGCACACAACTCACAGTCAACATCTCACCGGAGGAGGCCCCGTTGTAGTCTATTTCTGTGCTCATTTTTTTCTATCTATTATTGATAGAAAGGACATGGTCAAACAATGCAGTCCTCGGCAGAGGGACACCTTAATATTCCAGCATCTTTGTAGGTGAATTCATGAATTTAGATAGACACTCAGGGAAGGCAGGGCAAAGTGGGGGGAGGGTTTATAAAGAAAAGTATGGATTGAGAAGAGTGGTGAGGATGAAGAGAAAGAGGATTCAATGTGGCTGAAAGAATGAAGAAAGATTCAGATTTATTTTTCTAATAAACAAAAATGTTTTTAAAAGCATTATTAACATTTAACAATGATATTTTTTAGATGTTGGATTAACATTATTGCTCGGTTATAAGAACGTTTTTCAAACATTTCTAAATATGATATATAACATTAGGACAACATTTTACCAATGTTGAGACCTTCTGAAAACATTAAGAGAACTTTGGAGAATGTTAGCAAATGTTGTTTGAACGTTACTTGTTAGCTGGGTATATGAAAACACACAGCAGAGACTCCAGCTTCACTGATTTTACCATCTTCATCTTCAGGATCCGAACCATGTCACAATTTTCTATGCCATTAAAGAGACAATATGAACAATCATTACTCATTACTCAAGGAGAAACATCTGAAACAATAACATAACTAATAACATAACTGAGAACTTCAAGGGTTCTTATGAAAGACCAGCGCCTGAGCAATCGAATGTTCCTCTGGGCAGTTAATTTTATTATAGGGGCAATTAATTTCATTCTAAAATTAAACTTTATCTACACCTGTAATCGGGAATCTGACGCAATCATTGCTTTTAAACCATGAAAGCACCGCAGTGAGTTTGCAGTTATAAACTGTGATAAATTGATAATGAACATTAACTAACTTATGAAGCCGAAATCATATTGTCTCTCCTAAATGTTCATTGTTAGTGGAACGTTACACAATTAAAAACATTTGAATAACAGTAATACAGCATGTTAAAAAACTGAAAGTTTGAAAGCATTCAACGTACCATTTGTAACGCTTCTGTTACTTAATGGAAACATTAGGGAAACGTTCACCCCTAGATTGACTGAGGGTCTTTGCATGCAATCCATGTGTCCAAAAAGACTTGATGCTCCTGCGATACAGCAATTAATGAATGCAGGATTGACTCATTTACATTTCACACAGCAACATTCTCAGCACAACATCTCCCTGCATTTCTTAAGAGCATTGAAGACCTTATGTTTCATTGTCAGGTCTACCACTGATGAGCTCTGAATTGGATTTTACTTGCAATTTAAATTAGTATTGACCTCGACCCTGGTGTGTGATCTACAGCATCTCTCACACTGATGTATGTTCTGAGGCTTAACACAGATTTAAATAATTCACTCACACTTGCTGCCAAAAGCGGGTCATCAGCCTCCGGGCCTGAGAGGAGGAGTTGAGGAGCAGAGAGGATTAGGGTGAGGTGAAGAGAAGACTGTGAGAAGGAGGAAGAAAGTCTTAATGGGTAAGAAGATAGAGAGAGAGAGAGAGAGAGAGAGATGAGAGAGAGAGACAGAGAGAGATATCGCTCAGTCCAAAAGCATAATTAACCACATGACAGGAATTAAGAGCAGGAGAGAGAGAGATAGAGAAGACAGACAGTAAGAGAATATTATTACATGACAGGTTAGAATCAACTGTACAACAGGGAATGTTCTCAGAACGTTGGCTAAAGTTCTCTGAAAGTTCTCTCAAAGTATTGTTAGTGGAATTATTTGGAAATGAAATAATTCCACCAACCAATTCCACTAATTATTTCATTAATGAAATGATCAAAACATGGAAATGAAAACAGGGGAAACATTCTTGTTGTTCGCTGTTGTCCCAGCTAGACTTGCATAAAAGCTGTTCCCTGTTAACTGAGATGCTTAAACAAACAGAGCAAAAGTTTAAAAATACCAGAGTGTTTACACTATTTTAGGGGAGGCAACGACGTTACAAGGCAAATAACTCTAATCAAATTCTATTTAGAACTACTTTTCAAAAGTGTGCAAGACATTTTCCAGTTTCCACTGTTGACTATTCAAATAAAGTCCTGAAGAAGATGGTGTTTCAGCAGTTTAAACATTAGTCATGTTTTTCTAACAGAGAAAATATTCAGCGCCCGCGAGCTTTGGCTATTGCCGTCAGGCTTGTCATAATTAGATCAGAAATGACACATGCAGGCGCTATGAATAGTAATGAGGGTAAGGCCATCTGCATTGGCAACTACACAGTGTTTAAAACCGTTTTAACAAATTTTGCTTTCATTTAAGGGCGCAGATGACAAGCTTTGATTTTCCAATGTCTACAGTGGCATCGGTACTGAGAAACCGCTTTTTTTGCGCTGGATCCTGCACTGGAGAAAATGCTGGAGAATAAATAGCGCTATTCCACACAGAGGTATCGCTAACAAGAAACGCTCTGTTGTTTATTTTAGGGAAAACATTGGCCCTTGATTGCAGAATTGATTTGTTGTTGTCATGCCAGCAATATGCAAATGAACGGTTTTGTGTACTGTACGGTTGTCAAAGACTCCAGCCATATTGTTTGCAATCTGTTGTCCATTTTACCAACTGTCCATCTCATGCTAAAACCTAACAAGAACATCCTGTAACCATCCAGCAGGACTGATCCAGCCTCCTCTCGACATATTGCAGCGTGCCGTCAAACAAACAGACTCCAAGACGAATCGCCTAAAGCATCTTAGCCTGACAGTCAGAGTGGAGAACGAGAAAAAGAGTGAATACCAAAAAAACAGACATGCAGCTGTGAGTGCTGCTATCTTTGTTACACCAGTGCAGATTCTGAACAGCCTAATAGCTTCACTGTATTTATAGACTGGGGCAATACAATTACAGTGGCAACTGCAGACTTAAACATCTCCCTTTTCTAACATCTAGGAGGTCTTGTTATCATTACTGCATCCTGCAAGTTTCAAGGCTTAAAACGCCCTCCTTGTCAATAAACAATATTGAAAAAAGGCATAATGTGACATCACTATTCAAAATAATTTTAATATTACCTATTTTTTATATGACCTTTATATAACACCTAAGACAACACCTACTTTTACATCATCACATCGAGAGACCACCTCTTTGTTTGGGATTTATCCACTATGACGTCACGCAACAGGCTGAAGAGAAAACTACACAGAAGTGAATGATCAAGGCCTTGTGAATATGATTGTGATAGCTATAAGATGCCAGTCAAACGCTGCCCTGTTCCTCACTGTGGAAGTCAAATGTCTAAGACGCTAGCCAATCATACACGCTCATGATTACACCCAAAGGATCTTAAAGAGTAACAATTAAAATCGGATTGTTTTTATCGTTTTTAATCAGGGATATAAACACACCTCAGGGATCTAAACAAAATAAAATATAAAAGCCATGTCATGACCCGCTAATGAGGGTCTTAATTTTCAATGACAACAAGCTACACATCAGTCCAGTGGTATGAGGTTTGTGAAACGTTAGCACAGGGTTTGTACAGCTCAGACTCTCTGTCAGCCCCTGTGCATACGTGGAGGTTTATTCACTTAGCTGTTGAGTTTTTTTCACAGCTCCGACTGAAACAGTCCCCCAGTTCTCTTCATATCTTATTCATAACACCCATGTGCCACATGCAGCTGCGGCCCACACAGCCGCATCCCTCTGCACTTCCTGTAGCGTACAGAACAGAACTCACATTACACACAAATACAGGTCAAAACGTGAAGCACTCAGTCTGATCTTTCTCAGGGTTGAGTGTGTTATGTGCAGATAATTTCAGGTCAGAAAGCTGCCCAGATAACTATTTCAATGTTTACGTAACATTTGAATTAGGTAAAGTTTAAAAAGTTTACAATGTTGTACTGTACGTTGTATAACATTTCTACATTTCTGTTAGCCAACGCTCTGAGAACGTTCTGTTTAAACGGTCCATTCAAATATGCAATATACATGTTTACACAAGGTTCAAAAAAAGAACATTTATCTACATCTGGCAATTATTGCAAAATTAAAAATATAAATATTTCTCACCAGAAGTTAAAGTCTATTACCTTTCTTTAAAGATGTATAATTTCTCATATGACAGTCATTGTTTTGATGGTTTGACTGCACATATTGCGACAGAAGGCACAGGTCATTCATTCTGTGTTTGGAGTTGAGCCAGTCTCTCTCTCTCTCTCTCTCTCTCTCTCTCTCTCTCTATTCTGTTCCTCAAACGGAGCTCTGAAGACATACAACAAAACATCAGTGACATCACATTATTCTTTTAACAGTCTGACTTAACAAGGGTGAGTAAACGACAGCAAAACTTTCACTTTTGGGTGAGCTGTACATTTAACATCAGACACTGTATGTACTGTACAGTAAACATATGCAAATGCCTACAGGAACAAATTCTACAAATTTCAGTGTGTGAGAAAGATGGATAATGATCCGTGTTTAAACAACACAACCCTACAGCTGTGCAGTGTGTATCCATGCATGACTGTTTAGATCCTAGTGAGACACCATGAGTGTGTGTGTGGGTGTGTTTTTTAAACTAAGGGAAACCATATGAAAGTTCTAGAAGGATTCAAAACAAGTCCAGTTTTAACACGTTGTATTAACATTTTTGTTTGGTTTGAAAAGTTTTTAAACTACTCCAATAACTGCTTAAAAATAGCATTTTGATATATGATACATGCCAAATATGTTCCACCCACAACTTTTTGAGAACTTTTAGAGAACCTTAGCCAATGTTCTAAGAATGTTCCAAGTCTGGCTCCATCTCTAAACTATGCTTTCCTTTAGCCATCATTGTGCCCAGCTGAAAATAAAGGACAGTGTTTATGTTGGACTGATGGAAAAACTATTTCAGGTTTCCTGTGGTCTCCAGCAAACACGAGTCTCTTATTAAAACCCTTTGCCGTATAAACACGCTCTCACTGAGCAGTCCTTGTTTCACATACATGATAGCAACTGAGCATCTATTCAGATAATCGACTCAGAAATCTGACTGACCCACCCTGCCGAACCTCCTGATCTTTCCACTCTCCACATGCCGGAGAAATGAAGTCATGCAGAGACCCCTGCTGCAGGTTGGGGTGATTGTAAATGCACATGTCGACAGAGGGAGGGAGAGAGAGAGACTGAAGGAGTCTAATAGAGCAGAAAGATTTGTGGCTGACTTACACAATCTATGTTTTCAGAATCCCTCAGCCATGATGTGGGCACTTGATTTAATGTTCCTTCAGATAAAATCTGAACCGGATTGTCAGCCTCTGAGTTTCTCAGATAAAACATTATATTTGTCGAGGGAGTGCTGCGGTTTCGCCACTCAAGACCGCTGATGTACACGCTAAAAAAAGTACAGAGATTTTTCTTCAAACTGAATCTGAATATCCAGCTAATTAATTTGGATTGAAAGAATGTTTCTCTTTCCATTACATTATAAAAACTTCAAAATGTTATTTGAAAAGTTCAAACATTCAAAACATTTACTTTTTAGATATCAAAACATTATAAGAACTTAATTCAAACATTTTTATTTTTAAGCTAACCACTTAAAAAAAATACATACTATACTATACATACATACATAAACATTCTGTATAAACATATACACATATATACACCTACTATACACACACATTTTATCTGTATTTTTACTTCAATAATGCTATAATTCATTCTTCAAGTGGACAGTAATAATTACTGTATGTAAAAATGAACCAAAGCATTGACGTATAAAAGACTACATTTCACCTCAGGGATCAGGTGTGTGTATCCAGTCAGTGCCATTTCAAAAGTGATGTATTATCCATTATAGAGTTATCTGAGGACATGCAGCGAACAAAGGATGTTTCTCTCTGTTAGTTCTAGAATGAAGTCGACCACTCACAGAGAATTACTCTGTGAACTCCAACAGTCGAAACTTTCCAAAAGCTTAATTAGTTTGGATTAAGCGAGGGGAAATGGGACGAGCGTTATTAAATCTAACCCACGGCTATTGTCTGGCCTTGTTATAAACCCAGAGGGATGTTTAAAACAAAACCATTATCTTTCTTGTTTCATATTCTGCCGCTGTGTTTGAAATGTTACTCGACGGAATTGTAACGTCTATATATCAAAGCTATTTTAAACGTTGCTCCAGTCCATTAACTTCATTCTCCAATGTTTACAAATGAGGCTGAACAAACAAATTAAAATATTTGGAGTGGTTAGTTTAATAGAGGGGTAAAATCCAAACGACATTTCACGCAAAAGGACAGTTCACGCAAAAATATGATTGTTCAAAAATTTGTTCAGCTCTTTGTCTGCTCTGTGGCTAACACAGACGTCATGTCTTATTGGTACATGCGTTCAGATCAAACAATAAAATGCTTTATAACTGGCTGTGAGATACACCAAATTTGAAATGGCATTTCTGAATATTCACAAGCTCAAATTATAGTAGTTTTGGTAAGTGAAAAGTGACAGAATTATTGGGTGCAATATACCTTTAATCTTGAATTCCAGAGCTTAGAACGTTCTAGAGCTTCGACCTTCTACAGATGAAGTAGAGTCCAACCAAGGGTATATGAGACACAGAGAGAGCAGGAGCGAGAGAGAGACAGAGGAAGAGGGGG
>JBAJNP010007857.1:0-21530 GCA_036877545.1 Yasuhikotakia modesta | reverse complement strand
GAGTTTAATGTAAAGAAGTTGTTCTGTATTATTTATTTAATCCTTAATAATAATCTTCACTGTTAACCTGTTTGTCAATCAATTACATAATTATATTCTGTTTAGAATGAATTAACACTCAGTTTTGTTTTCATATTTATTCAGTATACATTCAGAGCAGCTTCACTTCCATTTAGTTCAACACCAGTCAAGTCACGGCCAGCAAAAAGCCTTCATCTTGAATTTGAAGAGGATGTTGAATATGTTAAGATGAAAATCTGCATTGCCTGCAAGAGATGGGGGGAAAGGAGAATGACATTTAGTATTTTAATACATTTGTTCTGGGAATGATTCACAATGATGTCTGCCTGACTTGCTTAAGTAATAAAATTTGTTATTGCAGTGAAGTACTTTCTTACTCTCTTTATTCTGTTTTGTCTCTTTATTCCCATTTAATAGCCCCGCCATAAAATCGTTTTTTAAAGAGGTTTATAGACAGCTTCTGGGACATTACAGACTTAACCAAAGTGCTATTCTCTCTATGTCACATCACATAACAAGAATGTATACTCTACCACTCTAGGTCACCTTTCAATATCCCCCGCTGGTTGAACGATCTTCCACATTCTGTTCGGTCTGCCTCATCCCACACGTTAAAAAACT
The DNA here is from genome assembly GCA_036877545.1 of Yasuhikotakia modesta. NCBI lineage: Eukaryota > Metazoa > Chordata > Actinopteri > Cypriniformes > Botiidae > Yasuhikotakia > Yasuhikotakia modesta. Next base: position 20,888 of record JBAJNP010007857.1, on the reverse strand, counting down.
GCTTAAAACCCATCTCTTTTTGTAGCACCTCTCATCACCAACACTCCATGACTGCATATAAGCCCTGTTCCTGGTTTAAGACATTGCGAGGTCTTGATTATTACTGGTGTAATTTCTGAGCGGTTCTCTGGTTTGTCTATTCCTGGTTTTTAATCTTCGCTTTTGTTTCTTTCCTCTGGCCATTTACCTACTGTGTCTATACAATATTTCCCAATAAACCTATGTGTTGCAACAATGACATACTTACCTGTCTGCTTTTCCCCTATAATCAAACAGTGTGCACTGTACAGTGTGGACAAACTAAACAACCGATGTAACAGTGATCGGGGGGAAAGACAAACAAAGACAGATTCACAACATACAAAAAACGAAGGTACTCATGAGATAATTAGCAGAACGATACAAGAGTGATATAATTCAACAAAACAGGACCGAAGGGCTGTTTTATTGTGGCAGGTGTAAACTGGTTGGACGGGAGGGGGAATGACAAACAGGATAATTGTGATAGACATGAGCGTGAACCAATGAAAGCACAGGATGGTCTGTAAAGGTGATAGAGAGAAAAGAAGGCAAAAAAGAACAAAAAAAAACAAAACACATGAACGTAACAATATATTTTCCCCACTTGTACATATTTACATACACACAAAGCTCACTCTACATCTTTGTCTTATGTTTAATGTATTATATCCTATCATATATTGTGTTTTTTTTAAATTGTGTGTTATAATTGCCATTTCTGTGTACTGGATGCTCCTGTCATCAAAACAAATTCCTTGAACGTGAAAACATACTTGGCAATAAAGATCTTTCTGATTCTGCTCATGATGGTTCACCGCCTGCCTTCTGGACCTTTTCCTGTGATTTTGGATTTCTCTCTTGGTTTTGCTATGTGTTCCTTGTTTGCTGTGTTTTAACCCCTGCCTGCATGACCTTGATTCTGTTAAATAAAAGATGATGCTGCTTGACCAAAAGATCCTGATCGACCAGCACCCAGTCCACAAGGTAGACCCCGGCACCACACACGTCCTCTTGTCAGAAGCCACTCGCAGGGAGTGGGATCTGTCACGAATTTGGTCTCTGTGGTCCCCTCTGCTGGCCTCCAGTGGTAACCGTCACTGGAGTACTAACAAACTACATTTCCCGTAAGCCCCATACCTGGGCCATGCCGTAACAGTTATTATGAACACTGTAATGACTCTGAATGAACTTGCTATAATGGCGAAGTCTTGTTTTGCTACGGCTGACATTTCTGAGAATTTTCCCTTGTGTTGATTATTCCTGTGTATTACTTGGACTGTGTTTTGGGTTATAGATTCTTGCTGCATGCCCCTGATTACCCAACTCTTATTGTTTACGATTCTGGATTACCTCTACTGTTGTTGTTTGGTTTTGACTCTTGCCTGTTTGACTACGCTAATGAAGTGCTGCACATGGATCCACCGTCTCTTTGTTACTCATACTGTCTAAACTGTTTTTGTGAAGCATTATTCATTCATTTAATTTAAACATCAGTAGCAAGTTTTATCCTGGTTGACAGTGTGGGGACAGTTGCAACAGTCCCCTTATCACAACATTGATGAATTAAAGCTTGTCAAAGAAGAGGACTTCTGCATTATGTGTTTGGAGAGTTACCCCAGACTAAGTGTGGTTTGAGTTCAGTGCTGGTGATGCAAGGCATGGGCTCACCAGACCTGCACTGGTGGGGCGCAAATTATACTTGCCACTGTGAGTCTGATCTGGACTAATTTCATTCTCTCTTAACCTCTCTGTCACATGCATACACTACCTTACACAAACAGATACACACACAGTTCTGTTCAGGAGTTCACAAAAGTAGTTTAGTAAAATTTCAGCCTCAATTTTCATAAAAACATTTTGTTGTTCCAATTTTTTGTAGGCCTAATAATTAATGTGCTCTTATGTGTTGTTTTACTAGCCTTTATCATTATCCAGCCAATTTAAAGAGGACCTAGAGTCAAAATCTGTTTTTCTTGTCTTGTCTTGTCTTGTCTTGTCAGAAAACTGACAAGACAGAGAACGTTTTGAAACACTCCATTGTGCAAATTTATGTTTTATAAATGTGTGCCTCGATTTAGAAAAGTGACCTTATTACGTCATAAGTGTCTCACTCACCCTGATCCGCCCCTCTAAGGTTATTACAGCAGCGATGTTGTGAAGTTCAAGGCAAAATGGCAAGTCACGTTCATAGGTGTGCAAACCTTTCTTCACCTCCCTGATGAAAGAAATGGCTGTGATGCATGGCTATGGTTTATTTTTAACTGGATCCCACAACATTTAGCTGTGGATTATTACTTTGATCCGCTCATTTTACATCAAACAATATTACAATCCTGCCGGCTTCTCTCAGGGTTTGATGCGACCACACCTAACTCAACAATCATTGCAAGCTGTAAGTATTACATTGTTAAATTAGATTTTTTCTTTGTTAAAACTAGAACAAATTCATTTAGATTTGTATACGGATAACGTTGGCACTGTAAACAAACATATGAAAGCACAGATAACATATGAAAAATCTCAGATTTATTTCAGAGTGTTGATACATCCCGCTTTCTTCCCCAGGATACGAGAGGCTTCCTGTCCAGATTTTCAGGAAACCCAGTCTAGGAGAACAACACTTTTGGACCACAGTACCAAAACAGAGTTATTTCAGTGTCCCACTTTTCTGCCTGAAAATATCCTTGTGATTGTAATTGATTACACTGTAAAGAAGTTGTTCTATATTATTTATGTGTTTAATCCTTCAAGATAATCTTTACTGTTATCCTGTTTGTCAATCAATTACATAATTATACACAATTTTGTATTAATATTTATTCAGTATACATTCAGAGCCTGACTTTATTTTGTTGACATGCATACAGGCTGTTGGCACTATGGCTACTGCAGCTTCACTGCATTGCCTGCAAGACGTATGGAGAATGGCATTGAGTACATTTTAATACATTTGTTCTGGTTATGATTCAAGATGATGTCTGCCTGATTTGCTTAACTAATAAAGTTTTTTATAGAAATGATATACTTCCTCTCTTTTTTTCTGTTTTGTTTTGCTCAACCAAATGTGGATTAGTCTAATTACACTATATTGCATTAACTATAGTTATAAAGTATAAGATCTTATTGTCCAAATAATTGTAGTGCATTATAATTGGCTTATGCCTCGAGAACTTTGTGAGCACATAACGTTGAAAGCTTTCAAACAAACATTCCAAATAACTTACCAATGAGAAACATTTAACTCCAGCCTTTGCTGAACAGGTTCTTCCTGTTCAGTGTCCTCCTCTGATTTGGGCTCAAACATATAAGGCTGAATCTTTGCCATAGCTGTTGGTCTGTGTGTTCGTGCCAGTAAATTGTTCAGTAGGTGTTTAGAAGCCAGGCAACAAAGTCACATAATTATTCTTTCGTATGACAGTGAAGGCAGACAATCAGTGTGAAGTGCTCAGATTTCATAATGAGCTTGCTAGATCCACTGGAATGGCGCAGAATTTGTGCAGAAACATGCATTAATAATCCCTACCTAAAATCGCTTTTCGCAATCGAGGTTTTCAGGTAGATTCTGAGGCATTACAGATTCAACCAAAGTGCTTTTCTCTATGTCACATCACAGAACAAGAATCAATACTCCTTTAACTATTAACAATTTAACCACTTTTGTATGTTCACAAATAATTTTAAAAAATTATTGCAATGTCATGTTAGATAATGTTTTTTTATTATTGCATTGTAATGAATGTCGCAACTGGGAATTGTAGCTTTTAAATACATTGATATATTCCCCATGATTGGAAGATGGCTATATTAAACTGGTACTCCTAGAGGTTTTAGAGGGTGGTAAAGACATTGGTTTAATCATATTTATAAAAATATAATTGTTAAATGGATGAATATTGTTTTCATGCTGCTCTTGACAGCACCCCCAGTTGAAGCCCAATAGTGACTATGCTCACATGATAGCTGGGGTCCAGAGGTCTGTATAACTGTTGGTCCTATGTGTAATGCCAGGCCAGCAGAGGGAGCTCTTTCCCCATAACTGTTTTGATTCGCCTCCTCTTCTTCCTCTGATGCAACTTCCTGTTTGGTGGCTATAAAACAGAGGCCAAACAAACAGCAAGTTGTGAAGTATTGATTTACCTTTTTCCATTGTCTCGTTCTGTTTTCTTCTTGTTTTTGTTCTTGTTTCTTGTATTTTGCCTTTCTGGTATTTTGATTCTGAATGGTTTCATGGATTTTAATGTTTTGCTGCCTGCCTTGACACTTGCTTAGTGTTTCTGGATTATTGAGTTTTGGATTTACTTCTAATATTCCTGTTTGCCCGTTTTCGACTTCGCCTCTTTGCCATGTCTTTGAATAAAACTTGGATCCTACAGTCTCCGAGTCATATCACGTTACAGATAACTTCGCCACCACAGGATCCAGCGTATTTTCTAAGAACCCGTCTGAGCAATTGCTTCACCTCACCCAAGGTAACGTATGTACTCCAGTTCTGTGATTTAGTAAATTAAATCCCTAATTATGATGAATGGCTTTTTAAATACCTGTTTTATTTTGGACTTAGCCAAGGAGAGGGATAGAGGTACATTAATGGACATTTTGGATTGTGCACTGTTGCTAAGTGGTTCAGAGTTCACGGTGGGTAATATGGACAAGCCAGAGCCACAGCCCAAGATGGCCGCCAAGACAGAGCAACAGCCCAAGAAGGCCACTAAGCCAGAGCCAAGGTACAGCTGTCGTCCCAGAGCCAAATCCAGGTACAGCTGTCGTCCCAGAGCCAAGACCAGGTATAGCTGTCGTCCCAGAGCCAAGACGAGCTGCAGCTGTCGTCCCTGAGTCAAGGCGAGCTACAGATGTCACTGTTCCTCCTGAGTCAGGGCAAGCTACAGCTGTCGCTGTTCCTCCTGAGTCAAGGCGTGCTACAGCCGCTGCTGTTCCCCAGCCAAGTCAAGTCACAGCCGCTGCTGTTCCCCAGCCAAGTTAAGTCACAGCCGCTGCTGTTCCCCAGCCAAGTCACGTCTAAGCAGCTGCTGTTCCCCAGACAAGTCACGTCTAAGCCGCTGCTGTTCCCCAGCCAAGTCACGTCTCAGCTGCTGCTGTTCCGCAGCCAAATGACCTGCCGATGACCTTCCAAAAATGCATGACTAAAGAGATGGGTTTTTAGTCTAGATTTAAACTGCAAGAGTGTGTCTGAACCCTGAATAGTATCTGGGAGTTCGTTCCAGAGTTTGGGGGCCAAGTGAGAGAAAGCTCTACTACCTTTAGTTGACTTATTAACTCTAGGCACAATCAGCAGACCAGCGTTTTGAGAGCGCAGAGCAAGTATCAGTTTGTAGTGAGATAGAAGGTCTGTGATGTATATGGGGGCTAGCCCATTTAGTGCTTTATAAGTTAGCAGTAAAATCTTGTAAGTAATACGGTAATTGACGGGCAACCAGTGGAGGGATAAAAGAATTGGTGTAATATGATTACACCTGGACTCTAGCTGCAGCATTTTGAACTGATCGTAGCCGGTTTATGAGAGAGGCTGAACGTGGAAGCCACGTATCTTAGCGATGTTTCTTAAATGGAAGAAGGCAGTTTTAGTAATATATGCCACATGGCTATCAAATGATAGATAGCTGTCAAAAATAACGCCCAGGTTTTTAACTGTGCTGGATGATATAACATTACACCCCTTGAGATTATAGTCAGCTGGCGTCTGTTTATTAGATTGTGGACGAACAAGTAATATCTTGGTTTTATTTGAATTTTGTAGGAGAAAATTACAGATCATGTTTTCTGGCCATGATACAATCAGAAAGTTTTGCTAGTTTAATAATATTGTTGGGTCTAGAAGATATTTATAGTTGGGTGTCATCAGCATAGCAATGGAAATTTATCCCAAGGCTTCTAATTAGATTTCCTAATGGAAGCATATAGACTGTGAAAAGCAGAGGGCCCAAAATAGAACCTTGAGGGAGGCCATACTGGACTGGCATTACGGCAGACGATTCCCCATTTATGTGTACAAACTAATAACGGTTGGACAAATACGATTGGAGCCACTGCAAGGCCTGCCCTTGAATGCCCACCTCATTCTGTAAATGATCCAACAGAAAGCCATGATCTATGGTATCAAACGCTGCACTAAGATCCAGCAAAACTAGTAGTGACATGTATCCTTTATCAGCTGCCAGGAGTAAATCATTTGTAATTTTGACAAGAGCAGTTTCTGTACTATGATGTGGTCTAAACCCAGACTGAAAAATTTCAAAAATGTCGTTTCTCAGTAAAAAAGCAGACAGTTGAGAAAATACAACTCGTTCTACGATACAACTCCCTCTCTCTCTGTTTGTTCCAGATCTGCCCTGGTGGGCTCTTAAGTCTCCTGAGCTGCCCTGGTGGGCTCTCAAGTCTCCTGCTCCGCCTGGGTGGGCTCCCACGTCTCCTGCTCTGCCCTGGTGGGCTCCTATGTCTCCTGCTCCGCCCTGGTGGGCTCCCACATCTCCTGCTCCACCCTTTTTGTTTAAAAGGGCAAAAATTTTGTTCTTTGTGAATTGTATCTGTGTGTAATACAAGTTTTTAATAGAATTTTTATTAACTATTTAATTTATTAATGTTAATTTCATATATCTTGTGTAAAGCTACTTTGAAGCAATGTTACATTGTAAAAAGCACAATATAAATAAAATTAAATTGAACCTCACATTTCTATTCCTACCTCTAGAAAAGTTGTTTCATGCTACGCTCATTATTCTCTATTACGGGGCTTCCTCTCGGGGAAGTTCAGATCAGCCTATTGACTGCAGCTTTAGCTTGTCAAGTCTGGTTTCTCACAAAGTTTGTTTCTACACTTATAAATCTCAGGAGTTTTGGTTCTTTGCCACCGTTGCATTTTTGCGTGCTTGGAGGGAGTCTGCTGACATTTGTTTAGATGATTTATCAAAATACTGTATTAATACTGTCTAGTAATTCTGTAATTCTCATATATTTGCATATTTAATTTTCCATGTTCAGATCTGTAAATATCCCTGGATGTTTTCTGTGTCATTTGTACAGCTGCTTTGCAACAATGTACCACTTTGAAAAGCACTCTAACTGTGCTCCAACCTGGGCACACCCATGACGCCCGCACACACTTAACGAAGTCCGCAAGGCTCCCTCGAGGACATCCACTCCATAGTTGAGCCCTGGCGGCATCATTGAGGCTGTCCATGAAAAACATGCATAGAGATAAGTCATTACAATGAATATATGCCACCAGGGTAATAAAGTCCCTAGTGCGGTCTTCCTGGGGCTTGTTCCCCCTGCCTCAGGGAAACTAGATGACGAAATATATCCATGACTCCACAGATAACAAAAACCTGTGGACACAAACAAATCCAAAAAACTGTATTATGCGTATACAAACATGTAATTTATTTGTGGTCGGTTGTTCTGTCACGAATCAGTGAGCGAGAGAAATTCACATGAGCTTAGAAATTAAAAATGTAAATTATTAAATCCAAAAGCAGTAGTCACAAAACGCAGAGTATCACACATTCAAGAAACGACAAAGATGAGTAGATGATAACTTATTTAAATACACAGGACAATCAATGATAACAAGGCACAGGTGAGGGCAATGATGAGACTGAAGCTATTGCAAAAACTGGTGGGGGTGCACAGAAACAGGAAACCAAAACAAAAGACAACTAATACATTACAGTTACTGTGTTGCATATCTTTAAATTTCATAAATTTGTCCTCAGGAAAGAAACTGAATTTTTCAAATTAAATTTAATGACTGATTAGAGGCACAACCTAATCAATTCAGGTCATAATTACAACATGAAAAGAGTTTACTGTGGAGATTATAGAACTGCTAGATTTGCGCTCCTTGTAGTTTCACAATCAGCACATTGGCATGAACAACTGTCTGGTTGACTATCTGTGAGAACACAGGAAATTGTCTGCTTACTATTCACTTGAATGTAGTCACAGAGGTTAGTAAGGTCAGGCATTTCCCTGCTTAAAAAAACATTATAAAACCAGCCTAAGCTGGTTCCCTTTCAGGAACTCAAGATGCATATGGGAGCACTACCAGCATTTATGCATTCTGAAAGGTGTGTCGAATCACTGTGTGACTTCACAGAAGGGGAGACGCCATGACCAGGAAGCTATAAAAGCATGTGCGTTGCGCTACTCAGGTTAGCTTCTTTCATTCAGTGAAGCGCTCTATGTCGAATTGTGTTCCACCCCTATAAGAGGCCCCCACACAAGTTACTTCGTATGTCTCCTGCTGGGCAATTGTTACAGGGCACCGATACCCCCAGTTTGGTTACCCCAGAGGGCAGCCTCAAGAGGCTGTGAATTTCCTGGCAGCATAGAATCTACTGCCAAGCGTATCTCAGGTCCTGCGCACTTTAGAACTAGGGTACAGAATCCAGTTCATTTCTCACCCAACAGCTTTCAGAGGGGTCTTCCCTACTCTGGTAGGCCCAGCGCAGGCTCTGGTGATGGGATGAGAAGTAGTTTCTCTGTTAAAAAAGGAGGCCATCGGGTGGTCCCTTTTCAACTGAGGCAAACAGGGCTTTACAGCCGCCATTTCATTGTTTCCAAGAAGGGTGGGGGTCTGCGTTCCATTTTAAATCTGTGTCCCAACAGAAACAGCTAAGCAACAGAAGAAAACAGCAGCTTGTAAGTAAGTTTGTGCTTGTATTTCCATTGGTCTCAGTATAGTACTAGTTGACAGGAGGCGTTGTTTTGTTTAATATATCAATCAATACTAGTAATCGAGTGGCAAAGTTGTGTTTGTTCCCGTTTGTTTTCATTTGGCATCACGGGGGGCTTTCACACTTGGCGAAACTAAGTTAGAAGGCGTGGCCTGCTGAAATAAACGAGGTAAAGTTGCGTTTGTATAAAGTTGGTTGTTACACTGCGGCAGCGGTCACGGTAGCCCTCATGTGAAGCCCTCATTGTATGAAGACCAGCGTGTAAAGACCAGCGACTCTACCTGCACGACTCCACCGAGCAAATACACCGACAAAGCACTTAAGTATTGTCTTTGCTCTTCTGTTCATTTACTCTACTTTTACTAATAATTTATTACATTTTTTAATCAACTCTACTACTTTACCTGTCCTTTTGTTCTGTTTTCACTATGTGCTTCCAAATCTCTACCATTACCACCTGCACCCGTAAACCCCATTCTACACGCTGGAGGTCACACAACCCCAGCAACCTTCTCACTGTCCCCCTGACTCCTTACTCTTTTTTCCTATCAGGCTCTGGAACTGCCAATCTGCTGCAAACAAAGCAGACTTCATTTTAGCTATCACCTCACACTCAGACCTACAACTCATGGCTCTAACTGAGACGTGGATCAAACCAGAGGACACTGCCACTCCTGCAGCCCTTTCCATGAATTTCATCCTCTCCCACACACCTTGCCCAGTCGGTCGAGGTGGAGGCATGGGCCTACTCATCTCCAAAGATTGGAAATTCAACCTTTTATCATCTCTTGACAGTTACATCTCATTTGAATGTTATGCAATTACCGTCACCCACCACGCTAAAATTCATGTTGTAGTTATTTATCGTCCACCAGGCTAACTAGGTGACTTCTTGGAAGAATTTGATCTGCTACTGTCCAACCTCCCAAAGGATGGCACTCCACTAGTTGTACTTGGTGACTTCAACATCCACCCAGAAAACCTCTTTACCACCCTGCTTGCATCATTCAACATGAAGCAACTGATCACTACTGCAACCCATAAGTCTGGTAATCAGTTAGATCTTATCTACACTCGATACTGCTGCACTGATAATGCATCTATTATCCCTCTGCACATCTCTGACCACTTTTTTTTATCACTCTCAACCTCAACATCACTACTGGCACCTCTAGTGAGGCTCCTCGTGTCACCTTCCGGCGAAACCTTCGCTCTCTGTCCCCTACCCGTCTGTCCTCTTTAGTCTCCTCCTCACTGCCCCAACACTGCTACTAATACTCTCTGCTCCACACTAACATCCTGTCTGCACAACCTCTGCCCACTCGCATCTAGGCCTACACGTGCCACTCCCTCTGCTCCATGGCTATCATTGGTCCTCTGTGAACACCAATCTAGTCTCAGGGCCGCAGAGAGGAGATGGCGCAAATCAAATAACCCTTCTGACTTTAACACATACCGCTCACTCCTTGCCTCCTTTTCAGGTAATGTCTCCATTGCTAAATCTACCTACTACCCTGACAAAATTAACAACTGCACAGACTCTCGCTTCCTGACTCTCAGCGCTTTCTGCTTACCACGTCCCCTTTAAGTTGTCTTCAGTGGGTAGACAGCCCTTCGTCATACATTTCCTCTGAGATGCAATAAGGCTGAGACCTCGAGTAAGCTCTCTGAGGAGAGTCAGCGACCTTCAGACCCTCTCTGTAGCCCCTGCTTACCTTGACTTTGGCCCCGCTTGGCCAAAGCACTTTTAAACCCATGAGAGTGTTACATGACTAAGGTCCCCTCAGTCACTCTGCAGCCTATCGTACTCCAGGCTTTCTGTCCTCCCTTTCAGGATCAAGGAAAAGCTAAATTATGTGTTCAGTGCGAGCAATGCACACCTATGTCCACAGAGCTGCCCTGTGGAGGATGTCTGACCAGCTTTTGGTCTGTTTTGGCCCACATAAGAGGGACCAGCCTGCTTCCAAGCAAACGCTTAGTCGCTGGATTGTCGAGGCAATCCGTATCGCTTATGAGTCTTCTGGTCTTCTCCCTCCTTTGGGAACCAAGGCTCACTGTACTTGAGGTATGGTGGCCTCTAAGGCCATTCCGCAGGTATCCCAATTCAGGACATCTGCCTCAGGCACCCCTACCTGCGCTTGCTTAATTCAGGGTTGAAGCTAACCCGAGTAGCACATCTCATGTGTCTTTATAGCTTCCTGGTCATAACGTCACCCCGTCTGTGACGTCACGCTCGTAAGCAGTGATTTGACATACCTGTTCAGAGTGCATAAATGCCTTTCAATGCAGTGTCTCATTCCCTTTAGGGAACCAGGGTAATATTTGTAACCCGAGACGTTTCTGGGGCTGATCCCAATCAGCACACTTACCACCTGAACTCTATTACTCTGGACTATATAAACTTCTGAACTATATGAACTTATGCTCAGTGTAAGTCTTGTTTTGCCCTGCATCATTCATCATTCACATCATTACTGAGCATTTTCCCTTGCAATTGGATTTACTGTTATTAACTGGACTGTCAATTAGATTATCCTTGCACCATCAGCAACAGGTTGCTCACATAAAAATGGCCAAAACATTGGCTGCTGTAATGGGCTGAGTGGTTGAATTAATTGACTCCATTACACAGCATGATTGAGTGCATTTAATAAAAAGAATGAAATACAGACAGGGCAAATATGGTATCATGACTATTTTTTCTTTAAAGTAAGGTCACATTTTGCCTGCAAAGACAGATATTGTTATGCAAGGTCAAAAGTTGTTATCCTACACTCAATTGGTAAATCCTCAGTATTTCTCTGAATTGCATTGACATCAAAGGAAGGCTGCTAAACCTTATTTGAGTGAATGTAAAAATATTGCTTTTTTATTTTTACTGTGGTACTCAACTAATTTGTCAGCAACTTTTGCCAACCCTTTCTTCTGGCTTTTGCAGCCATGTTGTTGGTATTTTATTTAAGTTTGGAACTCACCATAGCTCTATATTAAGAGTTTTTGTTATGTAATGGAGGAAAAAGTGGGCACACTCTTTAGCCATTGCGGACAACCAATAGCAAAGTCAAAGTGGAGTTTATTGTCATTTCAGCCATATACAAGTACATAGTGAAACGAAACAACATTTCTCCAGGACCAAAGTGTTATAGTACAACACAGAACAAAAAATTGTATGGCATATACAAAAAAAAGACAGCACAAGACACAAAAAACGGTTCTATATAAAAGTGACAGTAGTTTATATGCAAAGCGACAGTATTGCAAATATGAAAAATGCAATGACAGTAGTGTAATTTGCAGAAAGTTATTTTGGGTTTAGAAACTTGATGGCATGGAAGAAAAAAAAAAGTCTGGTCATGAGGGACCGAATGCTTCGGTACTGTTTACCAGAGGGTAAAAAATGTGTGTGAAATGTAGTGGCGGCCATGCATTTCACACCTAGGCCTTCGGTGGTGCCACCTTACATAATTCACCTCATAATACCATCATGACGTCATGGCAATAACAACAAATCAACCGTTAAATTGCAAAGTAAAATATACTGTATTTTACACCTTAAGTAATAGCACTCGAGTTTTACTTTATTAAAAAAAGACACTACAAAATTGGATGCAGCGAAAATATACAGATATATTTACCCGTTTGAAAGGGATTTGAAATGAAGGCAAACTCTTTATCTTTTTACAAAAGAAATGACATAAATTGTTTTGAAGAATCAAAAGTACTTTTGTTGACAAAGGTTTACTATTGAAAAAAGTGATATTCACAAAATTTACCATTAAACTCACCAAATTAGCCTAATTATTTGTACACAAAATCCATCCTCCTTTCTTTCCTCCAAAGGAGTGCGATCACTCTGTTAAGTAACAAGAACCTCCGCTTTCTTCCGAACTAAGCAGACGAACTCCCGGACAAATAAGGATTTTTACTCTGCTGCTTTGCGTTTCACGGAGACCTGGCTGAATGACGCAATACCGGATAGCGTGCTTCATCTCTCCGGTTTTCAACTGTTTAGAGCGGATCGCAACGCAGAATCAACGGGGAAATCACACAACGGTGGGACGTTTTTTTTGCATCAACGAAAGGTGGGGTACAGATGTAACAGTATTAAGCAAACTCTACTGTTATGATATAGAAGCACTTTTCATTAACTGTAAGCCATTCTGTTCGCCACGGGGGTTTTGCTCGTTTATTTTTGCATCTTTTTACATTTCACCGCAAGCAAATGTGAGCCTGGCCTTACAGAAACTTGCCGATCAGATCGCAGTGACTGAACAAAAACACTCAGACTCTGTTTTAATCATTCTTGGAGATTTCAACAAAGCGAAACTCTCCCGTGAATTGCCAAAATACAGACAGCATGTTACATGTCCCACCAGAGACAGTAATATACTGGCCCACTGCTACACCACAATAAAGGATGCATATCGCTCTGTCCTGCAGGCAGCTTTGGGGCTTTCTGATCACTGCCTGGGCATCTTATTCCAACATACAGGCAAAAACTTCATAGCAAGGTCTTCATAGCAAGTTCTGTTAAAAGATGGACCTCCGAAAAAGAACGGGCCTTAAAAGCCTGTTTCGGTTGCACTGGTTGGAGTATCTTTGAAGCTATCTTTGAGCTCGGCCACCGATCTGGCCGAGCTCACGGAGACTATAATATCATATATCAGTTTCTTTGAAGATATGTGCATCCCTACCAGGACTCATTTAACATACAACGACAAACCATGATTCACTGCAAAACTTAGACAGCTCCGTCAAGCCAAAGAAGATGCTTTCAGGAAAAGGGGACAACGTCTTGTACAAGCAAGCCAAATACACACTGGAAAAGGAGATTGAAGTGGCAAAGAGGAATTATTCTGAAAAATTAAGGAACCAATTTTATTCCACTGACTCTTCATCAGTGTGGAAAAGCCTGAAAGACATAACTACAAGACACCATCCCCCAGCACAGTTAAGAATCGACAATCTGAATGAGTTCTACTGCAGGTTTGAACAATCACCATTAACACCTCCGACAACCCCCCTACCACTGACTCCCTCCATAACATTCAGTGTAAAAGAAGTCAGTCAGGTTGTAAAGAAGAACAAATATTAGAAAAGCAACCAGGCGAGACGGTGTGACTTCTTTCTGTTTGAAAATTTGCGCTGATCAACTGGCGCCTATTTTCTCACAGATCTTCAACAGATCTCTGGAGCTTCTTCAAGTCCCTTCTTGCTTCAAACAGTCCACCATAATATCGATCCCAAAGAAACCAAAAATTACAGGACTTAATGACTACAGACCTGTGGCACTAACGTCCATCGTTATGAAGTCATTTGAAAAACTGGTCCTGGCCTATCTGAAGGACATCACTGGACCCCTACTGGACCCCCTGCAGTTTGCTTACAAGGCAAACACGTCTGTGGATGATGCTGTAAACATGGGTCTGCACTTCATCCTGCAGCATTTGGATAAACCAGGGACTTATGTAAGGATCCTGTTTGTGGACTTCAGCTCGGCTTTAAACACCATCATCCCAAACCTCCTCCTGCCCAAACTAATCCAGCTGTCCATGCCCACATCTGTCTGTCACTGGATCAACAGCTTCCTGACAGACAGGCAGCAGCTAGTGAGGCTGGGAAAATTCTCATCCAGCACTCGAATCACCAGCACTGGCTCCACAAGGTTGTGTTCTCTCCCCACTCCTCTTCTCCCTGTACATCAACGACTGCAGACAGGAGGTTAAAGAGCTGGCTGTCTGGTGCTCAACACGCTCAAAACAGTGGAGATGATCATGGACTTCAGGAGAAACCCCCTGCTCTTCCCCCACTCACCATGCTGGACAGTATTGTAAAAACAGTGGAGGCTTTCAGGTTTCTGGGCAACACCATCTCTCAGGACCTGAAGTGGGACATTCACATTGACTCCATCGTGAAAAAGGCCCAGCAGAGGCTGTACTTTTATTTGTTTAGTTTAACTTGTATATCGTTTTGTCTTTACTGTTTTTGTACATTGCACATTGCCTGTATATTTGTTTTTATTGCTTGTGTCTCATGTCTCTTTGTAGCACTGTGGAGCTTCTGTCACTACAACAAATTCCTAGTATGTGCAAACATACCTGGCAATAAAGCTCATTCTGATTCTGACTATTGATTCTTGTTCTGTGATGTGACATAGAGAGAATTGAACTTTGGCTGAATCTGTAATGCCTTAGAAGCTACCTAAAAACCTCTTTTAAAAAACAATTTTAATGATTTTTAATGCATGATTTTGCACACAGCTGGTGCCCTATCTGGCAACCTCATTAGAATCAGAAACAAATTTATTGCCAGGTACAGTAGAGCACTCTACGGTACTAAGAATTTGTTTTGATGTAAGGTGCAGCAAAAAGTACAAGCAACAAGACACAGGACAAAAGATACAAAAGTGTAACACAACAAGGGAAAAAACAGTACTTGTTACAGTGAGCCTGGAGCCTCTTGACAGAGGGGAAGGGCTGAAATAGGGCATGACCAGGGTGAGAGGGGTCAGCAACAATCATGGCTGCACGTCTCGTGATTCTGGAGTCATGGGACTGAAGTGATGGAAGGCTTGTTGTGTTACACTTCATCCAATCACCTTCTCAGCCAAGTGAATGACTCGCTGTAGCTTAACCTTGTCCCTGGCTGTGGCTGCAGCGAACCAGACTGTGATGGAGGAGGTTATGATAGATTCAGTGATGGCAGTGCAGAAGTTGGCCATCATCTTCACAGGGAGATGAAACTTCCTCAGCTGCCACAAGAAGAACATCCTCTGCTGAGCCTACTTGGTGAGGGAGCGAATGTTCTGCTCTTACCTAAGTTCCCAGGAAGCAGAAGGACTCAACAGGGGACACCAGAGTGTTATAGAGGATGACAGGTTGGTATGGGGCTTGGTCCTTCCTTAATTCCACTATCATCACCACTGTCTTGATGAGTCATAAAATCCACGGTCAGAGCCATAAAAGTTGGGAAAAGGTCCACAGGGGTGGTAACTCGGATGTTCATGTGCTCTTCCCTGGAGTAAGAGTTGCAAAAAACATAATAAAAACACACAAAGAGACATAGAAGAGCACACCAAAACACTGAGGCAGCCATTCGTGGCACCATCTTGGATGATTGGCTCATTATGAAATGCAAGCACTTCACACTGACTGGCTGCCTTCACTGCCACTTAAAGAATGATTATGTGATGTTGTTGCCTGGCTTCTGAACACAAGCAGACTAACCTTTTACAGCTATGGCTCTCTATAGACCTTTTGCTGGCCAGCAACTTAAGACCACCCCTTGGGGAAAACCCCTTGGTTTTGAGCCACCACTGTAAGGGTCTCATGTGCAGCAGACCAAATGGAATAACATTGGAAGCGGCTGCCATGTGACCTAGCAGTCACTGAAGCTGCTTTACAGTATATGACTGGCATTTTTGATTCTCCAGACTGTTCTAAGGATTGAATCTACTTCAGGGGACAATCATGCCTGCATTGTTATCAATCCCAAACTACAGCCAGATAAGTTGTTCTCTGTGCTGGATAAGCCTTTCCTGATGTTCAGTATGAACCCCAATTGTTTTAAATGATCCAGAGTGACATTTCGATGCCAATTGCAGTCTACTCTGAATGAGCTAATATCAACCAATTGTCTATGTAATTTAATATACGCATGCTCTGGTATCACAAATAAGCCAGAGCTGCATCCACAACAAAAAAAGTATGGGGTGAAAGTGCTAGGCCGAAGGGAAGCACTCGATACTGGTATGATTTGCCCCTGAAAGCACACCCCCCTGAAAGCACACCTTAGGAACTTCCTGTGTGGGGGAAAGATGGGGATGTGGAAATCTTTCAGATCTGTCATGACAAAACAGTCCTCGGACCAGATTTGGCTTACAACCTGAGCTACAGTAAGCATCCTGAACTTCAGTCTTGTGACGCAGATCTAAGATAGGACACATTCCCCATCCTTCTTTGGAAGAGCCCACTGCACTCCAGATAGGGCTGCCCCCTCGGCATTTTCGAAGCCCTCTTTGAGATCAAGATGGTCTTCAGATCCTGTCTAGACCTTCCAGGTTTCTGCGCTGAGCCCAGCGTCAACTGTACCCTTAGAGGGGGTGACTGGGACACAACGGTCTGCTTTAGTGAAAGAGTATCTCCTTATATTACTGGACAGGATATTTCAATATTTAAATAAGTAAAACCCATGACATTTTCATTTCATGTTTGTTAGAATATGTAGTTCATGTAAATACTTGGTTATTGTGGAATGCTGTAACGATAGGCCAGCAGGGGGAGCCCAAGTTTCCAGGTTTGTCTCTGGGCTCCCTCTGCTTCCTGGTTCGTGACTTCCTGTTTGCTAGGTATAAAAGCTCAGGCTAGCAAACAGGAAGTCGCAATGTGTTGTATTGCCTTTCTCTTTATGCTGCCTAATTGCATTTGCCTTCTTCGTGGTTTTGTACTCTTCGTGGTTTTTTGTTCTCGTTGTGGTTTTTGATACTCTCCGTGGTTTTTGGATTCTGTGTGGTTTTTGGACTTTGGACTGTGTACCGTTTTTGATGTTTGCTGTCTGCCCTGACCTCTGCTCATGTTTTGGATTATTGCTTTAGAATTGCCCTTTTAATCACCTGTTTGCTCTGGATCATGCCCCACAATAATAAAGTTCATAAGACCCCGCATTTGGGCCCGCCTCCCATCTCTAAGCATACGCAATTCGTGACAGAACACATCGCCACCCCAGGATCCAGCGGGTTATCCATGGACCAGGTTGACCAGCTCTTTCAGCTAATTCAAGGTAATTCCTCCATGGAGGATTATGTTATTCGATTTTGTGATTTGGTCAACCGGGTCCCCTTCTATGATGAACAGTTTTTGAAAGATGCATTTCACCGTGGGCTTAATGGGTCATGTAAATATTTACTAGCCACTGAGGGGAGGAATCAGTCTTTGTTGGAGTTTTTGGACTTGGCTTTGTTGCTGTGTGGCTCCTCCTTTACTGTGGGAGATGCATCCAAGCCCGAGCCACAGCCCAAGTTGTCCGCCTGCCCCGAGCCACAGCCCAAGATGGCCGCCGCCGCCGCCGGGGTGGCGAATGACAAGATGGCCGCTGCCGCCGGGGATGCGAATGGCAAGATGGCCGCCGCTAAAGGGGTCGCGAATGACAAGATGGCCGCCGCTAAAGGGGTCGCGAATGACAAGATGGCCGCCGAGCTCAAGTCAGCACCCGTCATGGCCGCCCATCCAGACTCAGCACCCGTCATGGCCGCCAATGCAGAGTCAGCACCCGTCATGGCCGCCCATCCAGAGTCAGCACCCATCATGGCCGCCCTTCCAGAGTCTCCTGTTGCTCCAGAGGCAAGTCCCGCAGCTGCTCTCCCCGTGGCAAGTCCCGCAGCTGCTCTCCCCGTGTCAAGTCCAGCAGCTCACGCGCTCCCCGAGTCCAGTCTAGCCACAGTCTCCGCTCCACTGCCCAGTCTAGCCACAACCTCTGCTCCAGATTGCATTACCGAGACCCTTGTGTTGGGAGTAGCTCTGGGGGTCATTTGGGCTGTCTACACCACCGCTGAACCTCTGGAGGCAGCATCCCCTGAGGTGTTGGTCCCGGCCATGGATCCTCATCCGGAGGGGATACCTGAACCTGCTACCTGCATGTTGGCGGTGCCCTGTGACTTCTCTGCTCCCAGAACTCTCTCTCAGTCGGCCTGTTCTCCTGAAATGCCCAGACGGGCTCTCTCGTCTCCTGAGCTGCCCTGGCGGGCTCTCTCGTCTCCTGAGCCGCCCTGGCGGGCTCTCAAGTCTCCTGCGCCGCCCTGGCAGGCTCTCTAGTCCCCTGCACCGCCCTGGCAGACTCTCAAGCGTCCTGCGCCGCCTTGGCGGACCCTCAAAGTCTCTCGGGACTCTCTTGTCTCTCAGGATTCTCTGAGCTCTCTGTTCTCCCTAGACTCTCTAGCTTCTCCAGCCTGTCTAGCCTCTCTAGGCTACCTGGCCTTTCACGGCTCCCTAGGCTCCCTGGCCTTTCAAGGCTCCCAAGGCTCTCTGGCCTCTCAAGGCTCTCAAGTCTCTCTGGCCTCCCAAGGCTCTCAAGTCTCTCTGGCCTCTCAAGGCTCTCAAGTCTCTCTGGGCTCTCCAGCCTGTCTAGCCTCTCTGGGCTCTCCAGCCTTTCCAGCCTCTCAGGGCTCTCAAGGCTCTCAAGTCTCTCTGGGCTCTCCAGCCTGTCTAGCCTCTCTGGGCTCTCCAGCCTTTCCAGCCTCTCAGGGCTCTCAAGTTTCTCTGGGCTCTCCAGCCTGTCTAGCCTCTCTGGGCTCTCCAGCCTCTCAGGGCTCTCAAGGCTTGCTTGCCTCTCAGGGCTCTCAAGGCTCTCTCGCCTCTCAGGGCTCTCTGGCCTCTCAAGTCTTTCTGGCCTCTCAAGGCTCTCAAGTCTCTCTGGCCTCCCAAGGCTCTCAAGTCTCTCTGGCCTCTCAAGGCTCTCAAGTCTCTCTGGCCTCTCAAGGCTTTCAAGTCTCTCTGGGCTCTCCAGCCTGTCTAGCCTCTCTGGGCTCTCCAGCCTTTCCAGCCTCTCAGGGCTCTCAAGTCTCTCTGGGCTCTCCAGCCTTTCCAGCCTCTTAGGGCTCTGAAGGCTCTCTCACCTCTCAGGGCTCTCTCGCCTCTCAAGGCTCTCTCGCCTCTCAAGGCTCTCTCGCCTCTATGTCTTTGTTGTAATTTTAGCATTGGGATAGAATTTTTAATCACAATAGCACATGCCCCTGTACATTACATTGAAACACTGTACCTCTCAAATATTTACATTATAGGATAAATACTTACAGAAATATAATGTATTTGATGATTCACAATTTCTAAACATGCTATTTGTTATAAATTACAGATAACAGTACATTGTATCAGTAACAGTATTTTAATCGTTCCTGTGTGTTAGCAGAAACATATAGTTAACTGTTTGGTTAACTTATAATTTGACTGTTTGTTTGCCCGTATATCTGCTTGCTACAAGGCAGACATTGTTTATGGAATGCTTTGAAGGATGGTTATTCAAGGACAGGTGTGAATGTTCAGAAATATTGCATGGTGGTTGCATGGTGCATTGTTCAGGGACAGGTGATAATATTCTGGAATATGGGAATGCAAGAGGTCTGGGGGTTTGTATTTTACTTCTTACTTAAATGTGTTGTTTACTTAAATGTGTGATTTTAGTGTAATGTATCACATAAATATTTTAATTTAATATACAGTACAGGCCAAAAGTTTTCTTTATTTTCATGTCAGTTTACATTGTAGATTCTGACTGAAGGCATCAAAACTTTACTGAATACATGTGAAATTATGCACTTAACAAAAAACTTTGTTAATAAGTTTTATATTTTATATTTACTTTAAGATTCCTTAAAGTAGCCACCCTTTGCTTTTTGGATATTGCTGCAAACACTCAGTGTTCTCTCAATGAGCTTAATGAGGAAGTCACCTGAAATGGTTTTTGCTTAACAGGTATGCCTGTTACTTAGTGGAATTTCTTTCCTTATTTCATATTAGACAACTATTAGAATTCATATTTTGGCAAGAACAAATCAGCTAAGCAAAGAGAAACGAGTGGCCATCATTACTTTAAGAAATGAAGGTCAGTCCCAGTTCCATTAGCCAAGGAACACAAAGAATGGACATTAGACCAGTGGAAATATGTGCTTTGGTCTGATGAGTCCAATTTGAGATCTTTGGTTCCAACCGCCGTGTCTTTGTGCGATGCAGAAAAGGTAAACGGATGGATTCTATGTGCCTGGTTCCCATTGTGAAGCATGGACAAGGAGGTGTGATGGTGNNNNGGTGCTTTGCTGGTGACACTGTTGGGGATTTATTCAAAATTGAAGGCATCATGAACCAGCATGGCTACCACAGCATCCTGCAACGACATGCCATGCCATTTACGTTTAGTTGGACCATCATTTATTTT
This sequence comes from Yasuhikotakia modesta, assembly GCA_036877545.1. Taxonomy (NCBI): domain Eukaryota; kingdom Metazoa; phylum Chordata; class Actinopteri; order Cypriniformes; family Botiidae; genus Yasuhikotakia; species Yasuhikotakia modesta. Next base: position 249 of record JBAJNP010007857.1, on the reverse strand, counting down.
TCAACAAGACAATGACCCCAAACACACTTCCAGGCTGTGTAAGGGCTATTTGACCAAGAAGGAGAGTGATGGAGTGCTGTTCCAGATGACCTGGCCTCCACAGTCACCAGACCTGAACCCAATCGAGATGTTTTGGGGTGAGCTGGACCGCAGAGTGAAAGCAAAAGGGCCAACAAGTGCTAAGCATCTCTTGGAACTCCTTCAAGACTGTTGCAAAACAATTTCAGGTGACTACCTCTTGAAGCTCAT
>JBAJNP010007856.1:0-21533 GCA_036877545.1 Yasuhikotakia modesta | reverse complement strand
GAAATGTCACAGCCGCTTTAGCCGGTAGCGTCTCTGCTATTTTAATACAGAAAGAGGAAAAACACTATTGTACACAGCTGGCTGTCGAAAACGTCTGCTCTTTGAGCTGGGGTAGCTGCCCAGACGCTGCTGTCCATCATCTCTTATCTTATCATTATATCTGAATTACCGAGCACTTTGGACACCCGCAGAGTGAGAGAAACCTGCATTATTAAACCCAAGAGCTGCCTCTGACTGACAAACCAAATAACGCCCGTCTCGAAGACTTAGATAAAAGCCACGGCTGAATCGTATGTGAGCCAATTTCAGCGGTTTCTCTTGTAAATACTCTCGCAAATGTTGGTCACACATTTTGCAATAACTGAACTTTTGGGGTGTTGCCACAGTTTGTATGTTTGCACCAACTGAGGTAAAACTTTTTTAACCAAATTTTCCAATTGTCAATACCAAGGCAACTAACTTAGCTTAGCTTAAATATTATTACAAATATTAACAAAAAAAACGTACGTATTTAGCTATCAAGTACATTTAAATTAAGTAAACATTTTTTTAAAAGCAGTAAACACCCAGCTAACAATTTTAAGTTGTAAGAATGTTTCCCTTACGTTTACATTTGTTCATTTGGCAGACGCTTTACAGTGAATTATACATTATACATATATATATTTTTTCAGTGCTTGTATTTCCTTTGATCGAACCCACAACCTTTGTGCTGCTAACGCAATGCTGTACCTGTTGAGCTGCAGGAACACAATTAAGTAACAAAAAATGTTTAAAATATTTCTCAATTGTAAGTTGCTTTGGATAAAAGCGTCTGTTAAATGAATAAATGTAAATGTAAAATGTTATTTGTGAAGTTCAAGAAACATTGTTTTTTAACCAGTTTATGAACACTATTATGTTATTTATGTTTTGTGTATAATATTTTTTATACTACAAACATAAAACATAGCAAAGCTACAAACATATGTATGTTTGACCCCCCGTCTGCGTTTAGCGTCTGTATCTGGCTGTATGGCTGCTTTGTATGTCAGCATAGCTCAAGAAATCAATGTCTTTCTTCCTATTGTAGATTTATCCCGAATCGAATCAATGAGACTTGCATTATAAATGCATCTTCGCTGCATTAACTGTAAATCAGTCTGAGTATATGCTGTAATCCATTACAGCAAATGTAAAAGTTTGATGTGGATATGTGAGCGTCAGGTGCTCTCGTAATGAATGTTATGTCTTAAGAAGCATCGGTTTGTATACGCTACAAAAATCTATATCAATTACCTGCCTATTGGAAAAGTGTCAACAGACAACCTTTATAACGTCCTGCTTTTTCTCCACCGCTCTTTTCCCTTGACCAACAAGTGATTGGTCTGTTGTTCTTGTGATAACGGCCAAACTCATTGGACGGCTGCTTTTTTCTCATGGCAGTAATTGCCGACTAACCTTGAGGTTGACGAGCAGAAAGCAGAGGTACGTTCATCCGTGTGGCTCTCGGTAAACAGACCTCCTGACAGAGGCTGGTCTGAAATGACCTGTTTCGGCCTCCCTCCGTTTATTTATCCACCTGACAAGGTCGTCAGTTAATCAAAGCGCTTCCCGGCAGAAGGCCTACTGAGATATGGGCACACGATCCATCTGGCTAATGCCAGGAGCTCTCCTGCGTCTCTCTTTTGGGTATTAGGCCTCAACATAGATCAGGCCTTCAGGTATAGGTCAGCCCTCGTGCTCCTCGCTGAGGATAAAAGGACCTGTCTGATCTCTCTGTAGATGCCGGCTGACCCCCCAACACGACCCCTCCTCCCCCAGGGCTCTTAGTAAATGTTTTAAAAAAACATCTTGTGTACTGAAGAAACAACCTGCAGGTAGGTCAGACGCAGCCGGTTAGTGTAAGAGAGTCGCAGGCGGCATAAATGCCATCCTGGGTCAGAACTGTGGTCAACATGAAGCTGTTCTCACAAGTGTACAACCTTCACTGCTCAACTCATTTACTATTACAGCAAAAACGTAATGCTTCAAAAGCTCTAATGCAGTATTACTATATTTACTGCATATACTGTGTGTGTGTGTGTGTGTGTGTGTGTGTATATAAAGAGAGAGAGAGAGAGAGAGAGAGAGAGAGAGAGATTTAATTTTTAATCTGTTTCTATAAATAATTCTGCATTTTGTGAACAATTTTTTTAGGTCTTTGTGGAGCTTGTTTGAATCAAGGGTCAATTAATACATAAAAGAAAATATATTTGTTTTTAGTTGTTTTGTTCATTAAAACACCTTCACAAGTGGAGTCATAATTGTGATTCCCTCAGTGCTGAGGTACCTCTGCAACAGTGATTACATTTAAATAAATGATCTGAAAAACTCACAGCCTTGACATTTAGCATTTTGCCACTTAGAGCTACAAAGTGTTTGTTTTATTTAACACTGTTCTTCTTGACCAGATGTTAAGTGGAAGACATTGTCAAGAACTCATTTAAGAGTTTAAGTGTCGCCTCACAGGAATCAGCCGAACATTTATTATTCCTCTCATGGTTTCATTTCAAGAGCAAATGTTGTGAAATGAAAAACTAAACGAACAAACATCAAGGTCATGTTCCTCCACACATTACAAGATTTTCACAATTATGGCTTTTGTCACATCGGTGCATTCACAGAAAACACAAAGGGGATGCAGGGGAGGACCAATAAGCAATTTATCTGCCCATGAATTATGATTTTAGCCAATTCAAGAAGGTGTTTGGCAGAGATTTCCAGCTCAGCTGGGGAAGACAAGCTTTTATGCCACACTGTCCAATTTATGATTTCCAGAGTAAATCACCAGACGTATTCAGTGTCTCTTCCCCAGCACAAAAATAAAAGCACATAATGGCTGGCGTTTTCCTCCGTGGCGTAGTCGTCTCTGTACCCACGTTAAGTGCACTTCCTGGGAGATTTGAGGATCTCCTATAGCATCCTCTTGTCTCTGTGCACCTCCTCTGCGGTGTCACGCTGTTTTGGATTCTAGCAGGAGGTTTTTGGTTGTCCTCATTAGCTCTTATGATCTGGAGATGAGGAGACCAGCACTCAAGTTCATTTCACTGGTGAATTATTGATACCTTTTCATTCAGGCAGGCCTGATGGAGGACTTGGAGTTGAGGGTGAGGGACTCGTCCATAAATAGATGTGCTCTCCAAGAATGTTCAAGACCGCAGACTGCATCACCAACCTTTAGAGTCTCCACTGCATCATTGTCAGAATCGATCAGTGAGGTTGACTTCCTCTGGTTAACACTGTTTAAGATTGATCTTAGCTGGTGGATAGTGGTTGGTTGGTTAGTTTTTATTTTTAACCATGAATGTTACAGATGCAGCTTTCAGTTTTAAAACAATCACATTTTTCTTATGTCTATTCAACAGCCAAAACACAACACAGGACCAGCAGAATATGTGTTGCTTTCATTTCTTGTAGCAGGATCTGAAATCCAAACACAACCTCAGTGTCACAGGATTGTAAAGAACTTCTACACATTTTAAACATGTGCTGTGTTAGTCTTGCTCTGTATGACTGTGAAGATAAAGCGGCAGAGCAGATTTAGGAGGAGGTCGGACAACAAATGTATCTCATAACACGAAAACATCACCAACAGCTGCACAACCAGAAGAGCCACACAAAAGCAGGTCACGCCTTGAACTAGATAAGACAATGCACTGGCCTATTTGCTGGGGGCGTCTCTGGAGGTGCGGTGCATTTCAGAACAGGTAGAAATGAAAGAAGGAAAAACTTTCACACCATCGTTGATAAACTGTATTTAACCTGCTTTGTTGTGACCTGGAATTGTTGTAGTGAATTTCCTTTAAATATCACAGCCTGCTGATTTATTTCCTGTCTGTGGTCCAGTCAGACGTTTAGGGCCCAAAATGAATTTCCTGCCTGACCTGTTTATAAATATTTTTACTGGCCATGTTAACTGTTGTTTTTAATTCAAATATGCTTGTATTTTGTCTCAGTGGCAGAAAGTATTTCAGTTTTTCATATAGTTAGTTACACTGTGTTTAAAGTACAGGTCACATATTCAGAGAAACTAATATTAAGATAAATATGTGTTTATTAAAAAACTTAAATAAAATGATTTTCTCTGAGGTAGATGTGTCTGACTGATAAGATGTTTTATAAGCCATGTTTATCTTTATTGTTTGGTTCATTTTAAGCACATCAGTTAAACATCAGGCAATTACTGAGTGATGAAATGTATCGTCTCTGTTTGCCACAGTTTACATAAATATAATATATAGTTTGTTTGGTTATTTATGCAAAGCACCTAATATGTGACCAAATTGTGTTCACCTGAATATCTATAACTTAACACATTTGACACACCTCAATCGTGTTAATTTGAAATATATTATTTAAAGTCCCTGAAGTCATTAAATGAAATGTGAAAACTGATGTTTTTATATTCAATATTTTGTCCACACCAATCACACCCACCGCTCCCCCAGGCCATCGCTTTAACCCCTTCTGTTTTTACACCCTTGTATGAGGTGTCGTCATGTGTAACTTGCACACGTCTAACACATTTCTGAGCTTCGTGTCTGAAGTTATTAGAATATCGCAATGAATTAATGAAGCTCTCTCAGTTTTTCCCTTTCACTCAGAGTATCGACATCTTTTCTTTTATGTTTGAGTTTACATGTTTTGTAGAACCATTCAGGTGTGTGTGCTGCACTCCTAAAAGGTTCTTCGCAGAAATGCCTTAAAAGAACCAATTTTTGTTCTTTAAAGAATCATTCAGTCAAAGGTTCTCAAAAGAACTATTTCTTTCATAAATTTATATTGTCTAATGAATCATTATCCAGATATACAGATATAAAAGGTTCTTTATGGACCCAAACAGCCAAAAATGGTTCTTCTGTGGCACCGTGAAGCACCTTTTTATAAGTGTTTGTGTTTGTACTGTGCGAAGACCACATATATTTAAAACAACGTTTTGCATTGGAATTTTTGATAAAAGTGTTGATTTGCATAGCTATGGAAACAGATGATAATGTTACATGGATAATATCCTGGCGTTATGAAAACATGAATCTGTCTGTGGTGCATGAATCATGTCTATATTGAACACTCTTATTTTGTTGTTGTTTTTTTTGCTTTTATAGGAAACAAACTTTCAGCACCTGTTTCTTAAAAACCACATTGGAGGTTGTTGACAGCAGCTTGCTGAAAGGGGAACTTTTTTGTCAGGTCCAAAGATTTAAAGCAATGTGAAAAAAAACTTCAAAACGCTCTCAAAATTGCCCTCCTTTCCCAGAATTGCCCTTTTAAGGATGTTTAGCTCATCTCACATCAGATCTCAAGTTTTTAACCGCCACAAAACCGCAGCCCTTTCTCATTTTACTTTTATGTTGTCAGAAAGGAAAAACTTTGAGGTTTTATTAACCTGCGTGATGTTTCTCTCACAGAGTTTCTGTTTTGGAAAGCGGAGGCCTTCGAATATCCAACGTCACCAAAGCGGATGCAGGAACGTACACATGCGTCGCCCGTAACCAGTTCGGAGAGGCCAGCAGCTCGGGAAACCTGCTTGTGAAAGGTATTTCCTTTAATTCATTTGTTCAGTGTTCTAATAACTTGTTTGTGCACCGGAAATGATGCCTCAAATCCATGTCTTTTGGAGAAAAGCTGTGCTTGTATTTACCTAAACATGCAGATTTTTAGGTTTGCAGACAATGCATCAGGTTAAGATATTGCAGATATGGTTTGCGACCACACGGTTTGCACCTTCAACTGCCCAGAACAAATTTGCAACCAAAATTGTCAGGTAGATAATGAGTTCAACACATCTTCAGAAAACATAAATCCACATTTTTATAGTTAGTTTGGCACAACAATTGTTGCAAAATCACTTTAAACATAACAATGCTTGCTTCACCCTCCCAAGCGACTTTGTAAAAGGATTACAACACACTTTCTTTCCTGCACGCTCAGCAGTACAGCTATAAGAACGCACCTCGCACAGCTATCTGATCTGAGCCAACTGGAATCCTTTTATTTCCTAATGAGAGGAAGAGGAGTAGCATCGTAGCATCAGCACGGGGACCCGGAGGGACTCAGATCGCACTTGTGTTGAGTCACTGGTGCAGTGAGTTATTACGCCATATTAAATATGAATGAGGGGTGGGTGTGCGGTGTTGAGCCTGTTCACTTTGGAGTGCTTTAAAGCTGGGGGAATTTTCAGCATGCTAGCAGGACTCAGTGGAGTTTCCCACACCCTCTGCGGTGTGTTTTTACCTAAGTGAACTTTTGACTCCAGAAATGTCTTACCTGAGCTAACCGGTTAACGTCTCACTGATGCTGTCAGGCTAGTTCAGTTGTGATTGTTTTTTTACTTTTTGCAGCAGGTCCATTTTTCCAAATAAAGAAAAGTCACATTTTAGTTTTGCTAATACTCTGGAATTCCCAGAAGTGTGTTGAAATCCAAACCCAATGTCCGTATGTGCTTCCTGGGCATTTGAATTCATATCCACCGCTTCCTCCGGCAGCTTCCAGCTTCTGCTCTGGAGGATTTCCACTAGATGTTGGAACATGCTGTTGGGAATTTCTCCTGCTCAGACACGAGAACATCAGTGAGCTCAGAGTCTGATGGGGTCTGGCTCTCTCTCTGCCTTGCGGTTTATCCCAGAGGTGTTGTGTAGAGTCCCGGTCCGGGCTGCTTGAGTTCTGAACACCAGACTCAGTAAATCTTCTGTTATGGGTTTGCTTGTGTGCAGGTATTGGCAAGCTGATAATATCTTCTCAAAGCATTAACATTTGTTTACACTGGAATTAAGGGTCTGGCCAAAAATGTTAATTAGTGTTGGGTTCTTCACATATCATTGGCCATTTTTTTGGTCCCTAAACTTTGAATATAAAAAATATATAAAATATATATTAAAAAATAGAAGAAAATGTGTTGTTTTTAATTTTAACTTTAACACATTATAATTATAATTTACTTAATTATAACTGTTAATGATGATCCATTCATTTATTTATTTGTGGTTTAATGTATAAATAATTTTTTAATCATCCTTTGCAGAACAGACGCATGAATTTCACATGTGTAAAATAACACAGTCACACGTGAAAAACATGTCGACCTGTTTCACATTTACGTAACATGTTTTCCTGTGTCATCATGTGCACGTGTGAAATTCATGCATTTTCTAGAAGCTCACCGTTGACACTGTTAAAACTGCAGATCTGAGGTGCTTTGACTCACACGAACAACTTTTGAAAGTGAATAATTTTTCAAACAGTGGGGTTTCGTCTACATGGGCTAAGTTTGGTCTACTTCATTAACCTTTGTCAGCCATTGAAACCTCAAATCATTGTTTGACAGGGAGCGATCCATCAAAAACTCAATATGCATTGATCGCCCTCATTTTATATTCGTATTTATTATGTTATCAAGTTATTGACGTGACGCTGGGGTGGATGACGTGAGCAGACGGTGTTTGGAGATGGATGAACTGCGACAGACGACCCTGATAGGTAGATGCAGTCGGTCACTTTTGCTCTGCCAAAGATGTCAAATAATGTGATGCGGCACTGTCAACTGTATGTCCACAGCCATTTTCTCTCCATTAGTGTGTCAGATGGGGGCGTACACACGCTTTACCGGTCGAGGGAAGCCATGATTCTACGATTATTTCTAGACACTTTGAAAGGGAAGCTAAAGTCCTTCTTTTCCACAACAATATTCTCTCAGATTTGTGGGTATTTGTACAGCTGTATATAATACATTGAAACATGTTTGGACAGATATTGATACGTTCTGTATAATATCAACACACGGGCAGCATCTATACTGTAAATGTATGTATATATGTGACTGTACAGGGGGTCAGAAACTAATGAATTATGGTTATGGTCAGTAACTGTAATTTGTGAAGTTTACTGTGGGTTGTGTTTGACTTTATTGTTTTTTGTATTTGTATGTATTTAACACCTCATTTACTTTGATACTTTAACTTATTTGTTCTGTGCTTTATGATTTTTATAGGATTGTTGAGGACAGAGGTGCTGTAGGCAGTTTTAAATAGCAGAAATCACACCGCTGTCTCTTTGGCTGTGGTGCTAGCCATTCAAATCAATCAGAAAAGCTCTTGTTGGCTAAAATGTCTAATATGTCTTTGGAGGGCAGAGTTTCTGAAGGTACCACATTTCTGTTCCAATTAGCCTTTAGATCTGTAAAGATGTGATTTCTAAAGTTTACATATTTAGAAAGGTTACTTTAGCTTTAATTGCTGTTTGCATTCAGTGATATTGTATATCAGTGTCAGTCCTTATGTACAAAAACTGTGTGTGTGGCAGGGTTACCTTAAAATATATATGGGGGATGCTATACAAAAACATACAAACATACAAAGTTTTCTGTGAGGGTTAGTATTTGTGCACACGTCTGTGCAAAGAGTTAATGTGCTCCACAATACGTGTTGGTTCCTTGTTTAAAATAAGACATAAAATTTGAAATCAGACCTAAAACAAATCAGTTTTGACTGAGCTGGCTGTCATGTCCACTTACAGATTCAATCAGTTTTTGTTTCCCTCAACACGGTACCACCTCTGCGGTCTTCTTCAGATTTTACCTCCACAACCTTCTAATAAACTACCTGGCTCTCCGTGCTGGTTGCTATAGTGACGGCGTTGATTGTTTCATTTGCCCTTTTTTAAGATGCAAATGTATTTTTCATGAGTCGAAACATTATTTTTAATGCGACTGATTTCGCTGTATATGCACAGAGCTGCTCAGTTCATAATTCACCCATAATGTTTAAACCAAAATGCACATTGTGGCTGTCATAAATCAGGTCTTTGTTAATCAAGACAAATTGTTTGCTTTCTATGCCAGATTGTTTAGAAATCTTAATTTCTCTGTGTTCCTATAGCCTGAATAATAATATAAAAATAGAGCGCAGAGATTTATCTGATGAGAAAAACTGATGAGTGTCTTTTATATTAAATCTATGCTCTGTAATTTTCATGAGAAAATATTTTTTCTCAGCAGGTGGAATTACTGAGCTGTGATTACCGTACAGTTATAATTAATCCATCAAGTGCCGAATTATAATTATTATTATCTGTTCAATGTAAATGGCATATTTCCCAGAAAAATGTAAACGTGGTTTTGTGGCTTGTTCAAAACATTGTTTTGTTGAAGCATCCCAACAAACGCTGGCTCAACCAATAGCATAAGTTAATTAAGGACTATCTTCCAGACATTTTCCAGACCAATAGCAGACAGGAGGAGCCAGAGGTGCATAAACATACACACTTTATCATTAAAGATGCAATATGTAACTTTTAGGGGTTAAAAATAAAGAACAATCTTTGAGCAAATCATGACAGTGGTCAAAATAGTCTCCTCACCTCATCCAAATTCACAATGGTAAGTTAATTATAATGTCATGGTTCAGTTTGCTGGAAAAAAATCAATTTGGCAATTTGGCTTATTTTACAAAGAAAGTATGTAAAATAAACTGCAATTTTATGTTCAACCAGAGATGGCGACAGAGATGTGAAAGTTACAGAGTTCAACTTTAAATGATGTTTTATTTCTCATTTAGGGTATATGAAGCAATAAATGCTGTTCCATCTCAAACGTCCTTAGGAAAAAAATTCTAACAGCTGATTGGCTGTCATCCTCAATGCGCCATCCTTTCTGTGTGTTGTTTGTTCATCGACTCATCTCACGCCTTTTATTTCATTATTTTTCTTCATTAATGCAGTCCTCAAACATGTCCGCTCTGCTTTTATTGATGAGATTTATCCCGACACTTTGTAATGTGTCTGAGGACGTGGAGCGGCCCATTAAATTGGTTATCAATCGACACACAGAAAAGGATGCGTCTTTTTCTACCCGGATGAATTGCACGATTATCTTCAGATTTATATTTGCGAGAGGAGTCGTGGGCATCTATCTGACACTCACCCGAAGCGTTTACTCTCTGTTGTGCATCTTTGCATCCTTGGCTAACGTACAAATGTTCCCTCTGTATGATCTAGCGCCTAACTGTCACTATGAGTAAAGCTCTGAAGCTAAGACAGGGTCATTTACATCTGCAATTTCATTTAGGAGGGGAAACTTGGTTTGCCTGTGTACATCAGAGTCTGCCACGGCCCTTATGGGAGATGACGGTCGTTTATTTAAATTGACTGCGGTGATATGAGGGTTGAAAATACCTGTCACATTAGCTTCCTCCTGGATAAGTTGTACATAAACCGCCCGGTTAACAGCGGCTGGATTCGGAGCATCGTGTCGTCCCTGGTGATGTCCCAATCATCAAACACTGAGAGGATATTACCCGGATTAATTAGTCTTAATTAGAAATTGGTTTTGCCGGACAGAGATTAACTGAGGATCAAATTACGTGTTTGGGATGTTGGACAATGATATCAGAGCTGTATGAGCTCATTCTGATAATGAGTTTCCTCACTGTTGCATCTGATGAACACAATTATCCTCAGGCAGCGTCATCTTAAAGGGACGATTCGCCCAAAATTAAAACTACCATAATCACTATGTTGCCCCATACGTGTGTGTTGCACAAGTTAAAGAACGCCTCACAGGTTTAAAACATCATGAGTGCAAGGAAATGGTTCCAGACTTTATATATTTGGGAACTCCAAGTTGCTGTAATCATATTCAAACTTAATCAAAAAGAAAAATAGGCCACAAGTTTAAAAATAAACTACTTTGTAACATTTATAGTTTACTTTCATTACCACATCTTCTTCTATTAATGTTTATACTTCCAAGGGCTTGTAGAAAAACACATTTCATTTTCAGTAAGTACAGCTGCGTTAATAGTCTTTCCAAAACTCTGTTAATAGCAGTGGTAGTAAAAGTTCTGCTTTGACTTTGAAGCACTTTCATTAGATGCTGTTTTAAATGTGATTTGACAGAAAGGCTCTTTTGAACAGGCAGTAATGCTGTAAGACCGCATACGTCTACATCTGACCAAAGAGGCTGTATTTCAATGATTACATTGTGATGTTTTGACCATGTTGTCTGAGAACATGCTTCAGAAAAGGGATTGTGAGATCTGCGGGGTTATCACAGAGGGTGGAAACTCAATTGAAAGAGGTGGCAGTAGTCGGTTCCTTTGTCCGTTTTCTTTGGTGTGATTTTTGCAGAGGTATTGGAGTGAAGATAAGGAGCTCTGGTCGTTTCTAAACTGCTTGAGAGTTTAGAGGCATTAAAAAGATACGGGGAGGTTAAGGACAGCATCAGTGTTGATTTGGTTTCTCAGTCAGAAATCTTAAATGTAGCCTGATAATAAATTGTCAGCATAAAAGAGAAAAGTCACGTCAAGCGTATTTGATCTGTGACTTAGCAGTTCACAGAATATACATACAGACACACTGAGCACAGGGAACGATCTCAGAACATTTGTTAATATTAAATATTATTAAATATCATTTTTATTATATCAATAATGTATCTTAACACCCAAGTTTTAGTATTTTTTTATTACTTAAAGGAAACAATAGGGGAATGTTTTTATAACCTAAATTTGTGTGCTGAGGTGCTTGTGTGGGCCATGCAGGTTTGAATCAAACAAATGTGATTTGACACAATGACATTTTTCTTTGCTGTGTCTATAAATAAAATAAAATACAAGTTTCCATTTAAAAAAAAAGTTTCCATATAATCCAAAAAACTCTTAATTTACTGCAAACATCCGACTATCTGTGCAGTGAGAACGTTCAGCTGCTGTGTTGAGTCTTAGAGTGTTTTTGTGGGACTCAACAGTTTTGATGTCAGTTTAAAGTGTAAAACACAGACCGACTGAGAGGCATTTTTATTTATTTTACTGGTTGTGGCTGTTGTTTTTTCTAGAATAAATGCTTGACTCGTGACTGTTTGTTGATGCAGATGAGCGCAGCAATAAATCTGTCACGAGGGTTCAATGTATTCACACAGGTTTACTGGTATCAATTTTACTGTTTGCTATGATTGTGTCACATAAACTTTTATGTAGTTGTATTGAACTTTATGTGACAAATATAAAAGATAGTGTTATTTTATAAGGACACATCAGAAGGCCATAATCAGGTAACATCTCATCATCTCCCTGATTTTAAACATTAGGTTGTGAGATTAGGTCCAACCTAATGTGGTCAAGTCAGTTCATTTTTAATCCAGTTATTTTTATGTTTTATAGTTCAATATTTATGTTTACATTCAATATTTATTTTGTGCAACATCCTGCACATTGTTTTTATTATAGTTTATTCGATTATGTTTAAGAGAAAAATCATACTGTAATGTGCTAATGCAAAGTTATATTTTTAAAGGGTTCTTATTGCAATATGAAGCGATGTTATATTAACAAAATACTTTACTTTAGTAATAGTTTGACCCCCTTTTAGTTTGATCTTGTAACACAGATCTGCGTTTTGGTTTTGCTCAGTTCCTTTGTGCAAAATCACCGTGGAGCTTCTGCAATATTTGACCCTTTTCAGACAACATTATTCAGGTAAAAACGATGGAGATGGAGGAATAAAATGCAGTCAGTCCGGCTCCAGCCGGTTTTGAACCTGCTCAGGCTTTGTGTGTTAGTAGCTGCAGTCTAACACAAGTCAGCAATACAGATGTCTCTGCATTCATGTGTGTAGACACACTGTGGCCTCCATCTTTCTTGTGCTCGTCTCTGATCGACACTGTTATCAGTTTGTCCTCTCCACCGCTGTCATTTGCTGTTTAAGTTTATTTTTTATATAGCGTGTTTCACATTTTGCATTATTGCAAAGCATCTTTACAGAGACAAGTTTTAAAACAACCGGCTGAAGAAAAAGAACTAAAGAAATAGGAAAAAATATAAAATGTTGTGGTACTGACAGATGCTAACAGTTACAGGGTGTTATGCTGTATGGGTATCGCTCAAATTACCCAACGAAATCAGAAGGAACAAAACGAGGTTATCTTCACGGTCTGTCACAAAGCACCATGATGGAGAAGGTAACAGGGCGTTTTGTGCAGTTGTACAAGCTCAACATCAAGTTAGCAGTGTCAGCTTTGCCTTGAATGAATTCTCAGGTTTCAGTTCAGAGATTTTCTCTCTCTGCTCGGGGCGGTGGAGACTCGCGTTGCTGGCTGTGCGCAGAACCGCGTTAGCCGCTCGACGCGACCCGCTCTCACATTGAGGGACCTTGGCGCGGTTCTTCTGTTGTTACTACAATAGGAGATATTAATAGCTTCTCATTTGCCTACAATGGTAATTTGTCACCTGTTTGGTTTAGCGTGTAATTCCCACACGTCTGACGCTTGTTTAGGAATCGTCTCATATGGAGACCCCGAGTCACATCCACCTGCGAACTGCGGCACAAACAAAGAGAACCATGGGATCTCATATTGCTATGAGACATCAACAATAACACCAGAAAGTTACATGGAAACCAGGATGAAAAAATGAACTGGGAATCGAGGGGGTGGGCTAAGGGCCTCTCAGGCTCCAAAATGAAACGAGGTTGTTCCTCCAGGAAAAGTGCGAGTAACAAGAGCGTTCCTGCACTTTCAGGCACCGCGGCTGAAATCTGAATTAAATTGCCTCTAACGTAACAGCTGACAGCAGAATACTGGGCTGTGGTGTATTGTCATCCCATTGTGAGAGTCTGACAGACACTTGAAGAGGAATCTCATCCAGGCAATAAAAGAGGCGAGATCCATCCGACGGCCCCTCATTGTGTTGCGCACAAAACCCGCAGCGCTGCACCTGTTAGCTTTGCCTTTCCCGTTTGATACCAGACGAGATTGGAAAGGTGGTTTCGTGTGTCACAGACCTATAATCCGCAGACGGAGATCGGAACTCACAGAAACTGATGCCATCTGCATACATTTGCTGGGCTTAATTTGCCTCAATGGGCGTTTCAGTGGAAAACACACAGCGCCCCCATGAGGCGTGAGCAAGAACTGCGGCGTATTTTTCAGTCCCTTTTCATGCACCTGTTCTGCCCACCAAAAGCAGAGGAACAGGCGGGTTTGTCATGTTCCCTGATGAAATGGCACCAGACTCTGCTTGAAAGACAGTAAGCCTGGGCACTAGCTGTGGTGTGTTCGTTCTGATGGAGCAGATGGGAATTGAGGGGCTTAGCAGAAATCAGACAATGACACATGGTGGAGCTCAGAGAGCGTTTGTGGGACGTTCACCTCTCTGTCCAGTTCCAGATATTCCCTGTAAGCTGTCCACCGTCTGTCATAAACTCAGAGCTGTTTAACTGCTGCTTGACCTTCAGTGACAGCAGCTCCAGCGCCAATAAAAGCTGAATTAAGAAGTTTAATTTTTTATTTATCTACAGAATCGTGACCTTGAATTTACAGAAGTAAAATTAACAAAAATGTCTGGAAATGTCATTTTTAAGAATACGGTTTAGTTTTAATGTAAATGACCCGTTAACATGCTATCATGCATATTGGGCATTTACATAATGTTGGTAATATTAATAATTATATATTAATAATTATATTCATATTAATAATTAAAAATATTAATAATTAATATTATATTTTAATAATATATATATATATTTTCATAAAAATGAGTCCAATTGAGGCCAAATGAAAGTCCAGTTTAAGAATTATAAAAGGAGATGATGCTTAAATTCTGTACAATTATCATTATTTTATAGCACACAAAACCGTTTCACCGTCATTAAATGTTGTGTTTGGTGACTGTTGTTGTCTTGAATCACCTCACACTCAGTTGCTGATGGTCTCAGCGGCTGTTGGACCCTGTCAGTGAAACTAATGGTACATTCTGACATATTGCAATGTGTTCTCATCATTACGTTCTTTTTCCAGAGCCGACGATCATTACAACCACCCCCTCCACGCTGGATGTGACTGTGGGCGAGAGCATTATTTTACCCTGTCAGGTGTCCTACGACCCCTCACTAGAGCTCAAGTTTACCTGGTTCTTCAACGAGCAACTCATCCACTTTGGCAGCCATGGAGGATACTTTGAAAAAGTTGGAGGAGTAAGAACAAAACAATTACAATTTTAAAGTGTGAAGACAAGTTGAAGTCATTTTTGTTTATAGTTTGCTGAGCAACCTAACAGTGGTCTTCATATTATCAGTGTTTAACTCTTGAAGAACCTCATTTACTGATATCATTTGTCAACCTGAATTAATCTCTGAGGTAAAGTTATAATATAGGGATTATCCAGATAACAATTTTAGGTTGTAAGAACATTTCTGTAACATTTTTAAAACGTTCCTTGAACAGCTTAAAAATAACATTTGGATATATGCTATTTAATGTTAAAAAGTTTTTGTTATGAAATAATGTTATAAATTTGAGAGAATGTTGACAGAACTTTTAGGGAACGTTAGCCAATATTCTGGGAACATTCCTTGTTAGCTGGGTACTGAGATTGACCGCAATCGACCGGTCATGTGCTCAATATGGCAGCCACCATGAGCAGCAGAACAAAGCAACTTTTTAGGCCACTAAAATAAGTGGTGTCTTTATTTTATGTGAGTACATCATTTTAAAATAAACACAAATAATTTCTTCAGCTGTATAACTTATTTAACTTAGTGCACCTTTAAATTAACTTACCGGTAACCGAGGGGGGAGTTAAGTGGGCTGCAGTGGTGTATAATAATGCTTGGATTACACTTTTAAGACTCCCATGACTTGCTCACTCACATTTAATTTTTCTTCTTATTCATTTTCCAATGAGCTGGTAGAAATATCCTCACAGAAGCTTTATAAACCTGCACACCTTCACAACAAATATAGCAGCTGTACTTACAGCTAAACTCACAGTGATGTACATTTGAGAAAATCAAGATGTTTTATGTAAATGCCAGAGTGGCCTTTAAAAAACAACCTCATATATACAGATATCATAAAATCTAAAGTATTAATATTACTTAATATTACTTTTGCCAACACAAAGCAGATAATGGCTTGGTTCCAAAATCCAGGGAGCTGCCTTGCAGCAACCTTCTGCAAGTCAGGCGTCCATCTCGTGTGTGATGGTGAAATGCTGTCTATGTAGGCAGCTCACTAGGTTTTGGAACGCAGCCATGGCGGCAGTATCACCGGGTCATGCTGAAGTCTGATTAAATCAGTCAGAAAAACACTGCAGGTATCTGAAAATCATGCACACTATAATCCTTAACACATTATACTTAAGGTGTTCATACCAGAACTGGATTTTTGAAAGTTAATCACACTAATCCTTAGTGTAAAAATCCGCAGTTTTGCGATAAGAGACGCGCACCGACAGCCGGTTCTGTATTAATCTTAAGCGAAATTAAGCGTTTTGTACTTGGTAATATGAATTACAGCTCTTACGGCGCTTTCTCGTCATGATGTCATTCGTAAGCGCCCGTGTCAAAGAAACAAGCGCTGGAAAAGTTTAAATGCAGGAGCTGTAGATAAAATCCAGCAGTGCTGTAATATTTCTCATGATTACTGTGGTTCAGAAGAGGGATGATTAATTACGGCACTTGAAGCTTGTCTGAGGAGAGTATAGAGCCTGGAGAAGTTACTCCGTGTACGAATAGCCCTGTTTAGTAAAAATAAGAGTAGCTACATGTACAAGAAACTTTCAAGGGGTACAGTGGGGTCTACAAAGCTAAACATTTGTGAAAAAAGAAATTTCTAAATCCTAATTTATCTGAATTGAACAGTGAGTTCAAACCCCAATATACATCAAATAATTTTAAAAACTACTTCCCTGGCTAATCCCAAATCATGTCTATGATTTTTTCTCTATTAGCAACACTCGGCCGGTGACATCATGATTCGTAACATTCAGCTGAGGCATGCTGGGAAATATACATGCGCCGTGCAGACCAAAGTGGACAGCAGCTCCATAGCGACAGACCTGATAGTCAGAGGTAACAAAAGCTACAAACTTCACACCTCACACCAGAAACTTCATTATTCAGTAGTTCTGCACACCATTGCTGTTAAACATTAAATATATATCATGAAAACAGTGTCAGACACTGTAAAACAAGTCCTGACAGAAGCATTATAAATATTTAGCAAACTGAGAAAAGATCTGCTGGGTTTCAAGCTAAAAAAACACAGAAAAGAGCTATAATCAAATAATAGTATCAATAGTATCAAATCAGCTTTTACCTCATAAAACATCAGATTCACTGATGTGCTTCAGACGACATATTATATACACACAACCAGCATGACCACATGCGTGTGTGTGTGCGTGTGTGTGTGCATGTGTGTGTGTGCATGTGTGTGTGTGCATGTGTGTGCATGGTCCTCATATTCACTATGTTATGAGGACCAACTCCTGTAATAGTTGTAAAATTTGACCTTGAGGGGACATTTTGGTCCCCATGAGAAAACAAGCTTATAAATCATACAGAATGAAATGTTTAGGAAATAGCAAAAAAATTTATGTGATAATTATGTTTAGAGGATAAAATATACAGATATACAAGTCATTTTCCCCACAAAGCAGAAAAAACTAACATGTGTGTGTGTTTGCATGTTGTCCCTGTGTGTGTGTGTTTCTGCATTGGTGTGTGTGTGTTTTTGTGTGTGCGTGTTTGTTTCTGCGTTGTCCCTGTGTGTATGTTTCTGCATTGGTGTGTGTGTTTGTTTCTGCGTTGTCCCTGTGTGTGTTTGTTTCTGTGTTGTCCCTTGGTGTGTATGTTTCTGCATTGGTGTGTGTGTTTGTTTCTGCATTGGTGTGTGTGTGTGTGTGTGTGTGTGTGTGTGTGTGTGTGTGTGTGTGTGTGGTTTGCATGGTGGCCCTGTTGCAGGTCCCCCCGGCCCCCCTACCAGCATCCATGTGGAAGAAATCACAGACACCACTGCTACTCTCTCCTGGAGGCCTGGTCCTGATAATCACAGCCCAATTACTGCCTACACCATCCAGGCTAGAACCCCTTTCTCCCTGGGCTGGCAAGCTGTTAGCACAGGTGGGGCTTCTAACCAGCCTGCACTGATCAAAACATTTTCTCCATCGTTTTTTCCCTGGTTTATTCTCTCCTGTTACTTGTCTGTTATTTTGTTTTTTGTTTTTTTACACTGTGCCAAATTAGCTTCGTGAAGTGACTGGTTTTGATGGCCGTGTGTGTTTTTGCATTGTGTGTTTTGTTGTTTGAAGAGACGGTTTGTTGTGTAGCTTATGAACGATGAAACATCTGAACTTTAACACAAAGGCAGTTGCATAATAACGTTAATAAAACGCTGCATAAATATTGTTTCCATTGTAGACTTTACATTATTTATTGCAAAATAAGGAATTTCTAAATAAAAATAGATAAATCAGTTCAAATGCATAGACAAAATACACCTAACCTAATATTTTTCATACAATTCTGTCTATTTATGTGTTTAATATACTATAATACTATATCATATTATGATTTGGCTATCAGAAATGAATAGTTTGTGTTATTGTAACGTAATATATTAAATCATAATTTTTGTTGTTGTATAGGCTAAGTTAGGTACATTTTACTTAAATTTGATTATAATTATATTTCAGCAGACAGAATGAGTTTATGAGTAATGAGCCGTGATATATGTTAGATTTCCGAAACATATATTCACTAAAGAGTAATATTTATACAGTATGTAAACATGCATTCTTAGTCTCTTGTTTGTCTCTGTCAGTAATTGTGGATAATTAGCCGAGCTCTTTACCGCTGATTGATCGTTCTGTATAATGTTTGTCATTGTCTCTGTATTTCTATCTTTGTTTTTCGAAGCTGCTGCTGACGGGTGGGTTTCTGTCTTAACTACGGTGCTTATTATCCCACCGGCGTCTGCGCCGCGTGTTTCCTGTTCTGCGAGTGTGTGGGGGGCCTGTGCAGGCACACGCGGGGGTCCGTCTCACAGTAAAGTGTGTGTTTTGTTTTGTTCCAGTGCCACAGGTGGTAGGGGGTTCACATCTGACGGCTACAGTCACCGAGCTCAACCCCTGGGTGGAGTACGAGTTCAGAGTGCTGGCAAGCAATGCCGTGGGCACAGGAGAGCCCAGTAAACCCTCAAAGAAAGCAAGAACGAAAGAAACGCGTGAGTGCTTGAGATGCGACACACTTGGCGTGTCTGTGTATGACACATGCATTCAGTTTACGGCTTTCATTTAATGTTGTAGAGAGACTATATGGAATATTTGTACTTAATATTCAATATTGTTTTCATGTTTCACATTTTAAAAACTCCTCTTTAATTATTGAGCGAGGCCTTATATATGCATTGAGAAATCAAATATTCATAGTCAAACAAAAACATTTGATACTACAGGGCAATTTATATAAAACAGCAGAAATGTTATTACGAATTGTTACAAAATTTGTGGCCATTTCCAAATACAATAATGTTACGCAAAAGAAACATTCTGTCGATGTTGTTTCTCAACCTTTGAGCTGCTCTTTGAGTTTAGCTCCAGGTTTTAAATAGACAGATGTGAACAGAACTGAGTAAATCGTTTTCTTCTGCAGTTCCCAGGACAACTCCAGCCAATGTGAGTGGAGGAGGTGGCAGTCGATCAGAATTAGTCATCACCTGGGAGGTGAGATGACCACACACTGCTCTGTGTGTGTGTGTGTGTGTGTGTGTGTGTGTGTGTGTTTTCTCTCTTTTACTGAGTCCTTTGTATACAGTCTCCTTTTGTAGGCGACTAGACACCATTGTTCCCTACATGCGAAGCTTTCATTAATCACAGCCCAGCCGATACACATAACACATGACATTTCATTTTCTCTTAAAACTGATCTGCAATAACTGCCGCTGTCATGCAGGGGAAGCAGAGAAGAGTTGTGCAGAGATAATTAAATGGAGTTTTCCTCAAATTTGCGTGGAACTTTTCAAAGATTATATTCTCTCTCTCTGTGTGTCTCTTTTGTGAGGCATGTTCCATTGTTCAGGTTTGAGAGTCTGAAACTGAGGCGTTATCTATCGAGGTCTGAGAAGGCTTGAAACTGGAGAGTGCTTCATTGTTGTCTTTGAGATAAGAGGCTGTGCACCTCAAAACGTCATCTTTTGTGCTGCAGAATTGCATGTCTTTTTTACTGCAACATTGCAGGTTCCACAAATGCAGGAAGCATTGGTCTGCACTTTACGCTGTTTAATTATGCAGCCTGGTATGATATCTGCGTTGTAGGGCAGCTTGGCTTGCAGAAAAAGCCAATCCCACAATGCCTTGCGACAGGCAAAAACATCCATCACATATGACTGACAGCGAATTGTTGATTATACCTAGTAAGCACATATTCAGTCAGAATATCTTCAAGTTTTCTTCAAATTAAAAATTGACCATTTTAAAACACCTTTATTGAAATAATTTGCTGTTTGTATCACAAATTGCCACCAGTGTGGAGTTCTCCAAATCAGTCACTTCTTGCCTAGGCAGGGAGCAAGGCAACTCTTTAGATTTTAGAACGCAGCCCATTTGTTTTGGTCTCCCCGTGGCAAATTGTTGTTTTCACAGCAGGATTTGAAGCGAGTGTTTGATTACAGGTACATTTTCATTTAGTCATTAAGCTCTCCCAACAGATTGCAAACGCACAAGTGTGCAAGCGTGAAAAAACGATCTCTCTCCCGTGTTTGAGTCACATGCCATGGATTCAGACTAATGGATGCCATTTTCCGGTGGTCTCGCTGTTACCACACCGCATTACCGTGTGGTCAGAGCCACACGATACTTAAAACAAAACCACCATGATATCATTACCTGGCAAAAATGATTTCCAGTGAGGTGCCATTCTGTTCTTACTGAAGAGGCCGGGGTGACAGCTATTGGCTCGGACCGCATCACAGAGGAGATTAGCTGGAATGTAGCGGCTAATGTCTGACAGGTATCAGGAATAAACCCTGTCCTCAGCTAGACCAGAACAAAAGAGATGGAGTGTTTGTGTGTACAGTCTGTTTTATATATATATATATATATATATGGTCTTACCATATATAACTGAAGTGTGTAATATATGGACTTGCTGTGGTCTTACAATCTGTTAGTATCGGTGTACCGTAGTACCACTTTATATGTATGTATATATATATTTATATATAAATACTTATACCATAGTTTATATATTTATATACCTTCTTAAATATATATATGTTTATATATAAATACTTATAATAAGTAACATTATGCTGAATGTTTACAGGGGACTTTAAAGGATACTGTCTGTTATTATAGTGCAATGTGACAAAACTTCTGCTTTTTATATCAAACGTCTATGTGAACAGAAAGTTTAAACCCACTGTAGTGTTGTGATAAAATTAAGAGTAAAAAAGAAATGGGGGCGTGGCTTGTTGTTTTCCTCTGGGAATTGATTGGCTCTAGAAAAGCAGTCATTTCAAAGCTTGCAGTACAGTGAATATTAAAGGGGTGTGGTCAGCGTCTCTGGCCCCGCCCCGAGAGCGCGTCAGACTGACGTCATCAGAAAAGGTCTGCCGGAACAACTTTTTAAGAGGTTTATTAAAAATGACGTCATCAGAAAAGGTCTGCCGGAACAACTTTATAAGAGTTTTATTAAAAATGACGAGAGTTAAAAATAATAATGAGATGCACAGACAAATC
>JBAJNP010007855.1:0-21533 GCA_036877545.1 Yasuhikotakia modesta | reverse complement strand
TAAATGCAACAAAATTTGGCAAAGGAACCTTTCATTCCGTTCACCGTCTACAGTGTGCCCGGAAGTGCGTCATCTTAGCGGGAAACTTAAACGGGGGTGACGTCACGGACTAAGGAAGTAAACAGTGAACGTAAGTAAATGTGTTCAAACATTTCTGTGTATTTCATAACATATATGCCTTACTGATTAAAATACGCATTTAAACAAGTCAAAGGCTTGCAAACGAGAGAAAAGGAAGACAGAAGTAATAGCGTAAATCCATGACGACAAGGTTAAAACGTGAGGGACAGTTTTGCGGTCTTACCTGTACGTGTGACATTAAACCTCGTGTTTAAAAGTTAGCATCAGTCTTCACCTTTTGTAACTTGTAGAAATAACAAATAATCGCAGCCGGCCCTCAATGACAATGTCTCACAGATATTTTATAGTTATACAGTAAAATAATGTTGTTCCTATAATGTTATCAAAATGTGCTTTAATGAAGATTTTAAAGAATGACTTTGTGTATTGAGAAGATGTAATTGTGCTTTCCAGTCATTACAAATTAATCTGAGGGTGAAGTATGAGCAGTCAGTCTGGAGGAAGAGGAGGGTGGAGAGGAAGAGGAGGAGGCTGGAGAGGAAGAGGATATAATGGTGGTCAGAACAGGGGCTGGAGAGGCCGGCCCTGGGTTCGAGGAGGGCGAGGGAACTGTTACACCAACAACACACAACAACACAGTTAGTGTTTTGTTTTTTCTGCTATTTTTGCTTATGTTTGTATACATAATGTGAAATGATTGTGTGTGTGTGTGTCCATGTGTTCATCCATAGGGTCGGGGGTAACTACACAGGTCACTCAACCACGAATTACTCAATCAACTCTTGATATCAGCTGTCCATATAAAGGCTGGAGATTATATTTTTCTGAAGGTTTTGTGTTTTTCTATTTTGTGTATCTGCACAACTTCTTGGACAAACACAGATGTTTGTTATTTTGTTCTGTTTCTTTTACAGGTTTTGTCCAAAGTTCACTGTATGTGGAGAAAATAAAGGCATTTGAACAATATTTCACATCACAAATTGATCTTTATGATAAGGTGTGACAGTATGGCTATTGATTTGAATATTTATGAATATTAATACGGTAACGAGCCAATTTACAGTTGATTACATTTGTGTCCTTCCCATCAGGATGAGATTGAAAGGAAAGGCAGTATTTTGGTGGACTACAAAGACCTTCTTTCAGACAAGCAGATATCACAGACTTTACCTGATCTTGCCAAAGATCTCCGAGACATGCCAGAGAAGATCCTGGACTGTTTGGGTTTAGCGATTCATCAGGTGTGTCTGCATGTTCTGTAGGGATAATCGGTTCTGTGTGTTTGTATCTATAGAGCCGTTCTCATAAAGCAGATTCATTTAGAAGCTGTAGATGATTGTGGAATGTCCTACCAGGTGTTGACTGTGGATCTTGAGAGACACGCGGCTGAGCTCCAGGGACAGGAGGAGATGCCTGCAGGCCTGGCTTCCATCGTCAACATCCCTCACATCAGCGCCAGGTCAGTCTGCCCGCCAATGAAACTGTATTACACAGACAGCGCTGTGGCCTCAACATGTCAAAGATGTCTTGATAAATCTTTCTTTCTTTGTTTTAGGCTCTATAACTTTGAACCACTGACTCCGTTGAAAAGCCTGAGAGCAAATTTATACGGCAAGTTTGTTGCGATCAGAGGCACGGTGGTACGAGTGAGTAACATCAAACCTCTGTGCAGAAAACTGGCCTTCAGCTGTAACAGCTGTGGAGACACTCAGAGCCTGACGCTGCCAGATGGGAAATACACAGTTCCTACAAAGGTTATTGATTTATTATTCCTGCAATATACAGATGTGCAAATGACATGCAAAATAATGAAAATCTGTTTAAAAATAAAAGAAAAGATGTAATGCACACAGAAAATAAGATGCAGTTGTTATTGTTTACTGTATTTACGATTATTGCTCTTTTTCTTCTCTAGTGTTTACAGGTTGAATGTCACGGTCGGTCGTTCACACCAAACAGAAGTTCACCTTTGACCCTCACTGTTGACTGGCAGACAATAAAGTAAGAAACTGTGAACTGTGACGTTGAGATGTTTGGGGGCGTTGAGATGTTTGATGTAATCACCACATCTGCTGCTGGTTTCTTCTCAGGGTTCAAGAGCTGATATCAGATGACCAGCGTGAGTCCGGTCGGATCCCGCGGACCGTTGAATGTGAGCTCACGCAGGATCTGGTGGACAGTTGTGTTCCTGGAGACATGGTCACCATCACAGGCGTCATTAAAGTGTCCAGTGATGACGGTATGAGACACATGAGCTCATGGTATCCCAGAATAAACTCCTTTGGTATGTGTTAAATGAGGATGTAGAAGAAACATTTATATGGTGATCTCCTGAAGCTCTCCTGAAGGTCTGCTGTGGTGTAGCTTTTGTCTGATTTATCGTCCAGATGATGGTCATTTTCTCTCAGGCATTGAGAGTCAAAATCACTGCAGAGAGAATCTTATTCTAGACTCTGATATTTAAACCACTGTATCTTATCAGATAATCAGTTATTAACATGTATGTATTGTGAGACAAGGAGTTGTGTTCCTGGATGCTGATTGGTCAATGCAGCGCTCCGGTCATGTTAAAACACACAATATAGGAACGACTGACTGTGACATCACTGCCATAAGCACCAACTATTAACTTCAGTTTAAATATATAATGGAATAAAAATAAGAAATGGAAAGTGTGTTTCTTTCTACAGGTAGTGGAAGAAACAAAAAGGACAAGTGCATGTTCCTGTTGTACATTCAGGCAAATTCTGTGAGTAACTCAAAGGGTCAGAAAAGCAAAGCGGCCTCTGATGCAGAAGACCGAGGACCTTCAGTGGAGTTCTCCATCAAAGATCTCTACGCCATCCAGGAGATCCAGGCTCAGGAGGACCTCTTCAAACTCATCGTGAAGTGAGTAACATTTCCTGCAGGTTACAGGTTACATTAACGTTACATTCACGTTTGTAACTCTGTGTCATGTGACTTGCAGCTCTCTCTGTCCTGTTATTTATGGCCATATGGTGAGTGTTCAGACGTTTGTGTTTTCTGATTAATAACCACTTTTTTAAAGTGCATAAAAACCTGTCGTTTCCTCATGACTTAACTGCGGTTTCTGACTGTTTCTGAGTAGCTTGTTAAAGCAGGATTATCTCTGGCTCTGTTTGGAGGATGTCAGAAGTATGTTGATGATAAGAACTGCATCCCAATACGAGGAGACCCTCATTTACTGATTGTTGGAGATCCCGGACTGGGCAAGAGTCAGATGTTACAGGTAAATAATGGTTCTGCTGGTCTGGAATCAGCAGTCAGATGGTTGGAGATGGTTTAGTGTTGTTGTTTGTGTTTAGGCGGTGTGTAACGTGGCCCCGCGGGGAGTTTATGTGTGTGGGAACACAAGCACCACCTCAGGTCTGACTGTGTCTCTGTCCCGGGACTCTGGGTCTGGAGATTATTCTCTGGAGGCTGGAGCTCTGGTGTTAGGAGATCAGGGTGTGTGAAGTTCTCTGCACCTCTGAGGAAACACCACCGCAATTCAGTCATGAATTCTATAAATGCTAAAACAAGAATAGACTCGAGCAGTAATTTCAGTACGTAGCATTGCAGAGTAGCTAGCGTTGTGTGTTGATTTTTTGGACAGGTATCTGCTGTATCGATGAGTTTGATAAGATGGGCAGTCAGCATCAGGCTCTGCTGGAGGCCATGGAGCAGCAGAGCATCAGTCTGGCTAAAGCTGGGATCGTCTGCACACTTCCTGCTCGCACCTCCATCATCGCAGCAGCCAATCCGGTCGGAGGACATTATAATAAAGCCAAGACCGTCTCTGAGAACCTGAAGTGAGCATTTACCTAAAACTACTCGTCTGTTTGCAACATCACACAACAAAAATGATAACTAATAATAATGTTCATAAAAACTTTTGTCATCCTTATTCCAGGCAATTACATTTATTAGTTTAAAGGATAGGCAAATAGTTGAGGAGACTAGCATTAGCAAGCTACCATTGAAAGCGTAAGATCTCGCCCTCCATCTGGAGAGCTCTTCTAAGTCACAGCTCCTCTGCAGTAATACATACACAACATACACAGGACGGCCGACTTCCCTGTCAAACCATCATTGCATTCAAACCAAGTTGCATGTGTTTTTAACTATAGGCTGAATATGGCTGCCAGACGACATATCAGTTCCTGATTTATTATTCATAAATGATTCATATTCAAGACAATATTTATGCAGTAACAGAATGTGTTTCCTGTGTGGCTGTAGAATGGGGAGTCCCCTGCTGTCCAGGTTTGATCTGGTCTTCATCTTGTTGGACACGCCGAATGAAGACCATGACCACCTGCTGTCAGAACATGTGATGGCCATGCGTGCGGGACAGACGCATGCGGGACAGACGGGTGCAGTCAGCAGCATCGCAGTCACGCGCCGTCACACGCAGGAGTCCAACATCTCCATTCTGGAGGTCTCTGAGGAGAAACCCCTCGCTGACAGACTCAAGGTAGGATATTACAAATCAATATTAATCAATATTTTACACCAGACTGTATGTCACAATGTCGTTTTTAACTCCTAGTTTGTTCCTGGAGAGAATTTTGACCCCATTCCCCATCAGCTTCTGCGGAAGTACGTTGGTTACGCCCGGCACTACGTTCACCCCACGATCTCAGCAGAGGCTGCGCAGGTCCTGCAGGACTTTTACCTGGAGCTGCGCAGACAGAACCAGACAGCCGACAGCACTCCCATCACCACCCGCCAACTCGAGTCTCTGATCCGTCTCACGGAGGTGACCTCACAACGTCCTCTAATGATGATATCACACTTCATGTTTCATTCATCGATAAAAACCTCATCAAATGTCGTTATATTTCCTGTCTTTATATAATTGTTGTTATATAGAGTTTTTCTCTCCCGCAGGCCAGAGCTCGAGTGGAACTGAGAGAGAAAGCGACACAAAGTGACGCACAAGATGTGGTGGAAATTATGAAACACAGGTGTGTCTTACAAGCTGCTCTTTATTTACATTTATTTCAGTTATAATTATATATGTTTAGTGTATGTGTCACCTGATTTTAAAGCTCAATCTGTACAACAGCAGTTAATAGGTGTGATGCATGTAATATGCTAAATGTGCTGGAGGCAACATGTTCAGTGCTGCAATAGCGCCACCTGTTGTGATGGGGTGTCAACAGATTATTCACAGTATTATCATGTGCACTTAGCACATTATTAACATCGTCATTGTCAATAACAGTAAACTGTGACACCCCTAATGAAAGCAAAACTGTTCTGTGTGTTCAGTTTAAGAGACACGTATTGTGATGAGTTTGGGCGTCTGGATTTCGAGCGCTCTCAGCTGGGGTCAGGAATGAGCAACCGCTCAAAGGTCAAGCGCTTTATCTCAGCTCTGAACAAGCAGGCTGAACATTCCCACAGAACCACGTTTGAGCTGCAGGAGCTGCGACAGCTCGCCAAAGATCTGCAAATACAGGTGAGCGTGAGCTTCACTCCACAGTGTCCTGCGTTATCCTCACTAACATTAAACCCACGCTGATGTTTCTCCTGACGTGTGTGCAGGTGCTGGACTTTGAGGGTTTCATCAGCGCTCTGAATGAACAGGGTTATCTGCTGAAAAAAGGCCACAGAACGTTCCAGCTTCAGACCTTATGACTCAATCATCTGCAGTTTTATTGTCACTGTTGTGTCACACTGACTGTTTTAAATGCAGATGTATTCTGTGTGTTAACATGTTGTTCTGTGTTATTATTGATAATAATTTTCACAATTGTAAATGAATTGAATAGGGACTGTTTTCCTTGATATTAAAACAGTGTGAGAACAGACGTTTTGTGTTCGCTATATAGTTTTAACAAATTAATAGATTTAATTTTTTAATGAAATTGAAAGTTTAGATCAATTACACAAAGTCTTAAGAAGAGGTGAAAATATTAGTTAATGCAATATCAGTTTGTTATAATTGTACAGAAAGTTATACCTGCAGAAGTTATTGCATGTATATATAAATAGTTTTATATATTTAAAGTGATTTTACTTCTGTTACTGTATGTAATGATCACGGTGTTTTTTATTAATGCATTTTGCATTTTTCGTTCGTCTTTAAGGGCGCCGCCCCCTTCAGCAACTGTCGTAAAAACGCACAGGCGGATCGGAATACGGCAAAGCAAAACATGTGGGTCGTTGGTGAACATGGGCGATGTTGAATTAAACGAGTTAATGCTGTAAAGCATGTACGCATCTCCAAACGCAGCTCGGTTAAACAGATCGGAGATGTTTGTACTTTAGTTTCTCCGGGATTAAATGGCATTAAATAGCATGTTTTGGGCAGCTTGTAAGAATAACTTGTTCGCCTGTGCTAAAGGGCACGTACACAGATTCAGTGTCAGGTGTCCGTATGCCTGCAGTTATAAACGACCCCCACAGCTCAGCCTCACAAACACTATATCTGATCTGAGATGGCTTCAGACGAGGATCTTTCATGCAGCTGCATTAACTTCATCTGCAGATCTGCGCTTTTACCCGAGGACAGAAGCTCTCACGTCTGTTTCACTGCCATCACAACACTTCAGAAATTCACATGCGTTTTGTACTAAAGCGTCTGCAAAGGCTGCTGTGAAGGACACGGATTCAAAACAGGATGCAAGGGAAAATGATGAAGATGGAGACCCCTCTTCTTCATCACTTGAAGCTAATAAGGGACATTTCCAGTTTAAAGAGCTGGTGAGTAAGTCTGTCATTTGCTTTATTACTGTTTATACACCACCAGTGACACATACCTTATTTGTATGGTTTTATTTATGTGTTTAAATAATGATTTAGGTGAAAAGGTTTTTGAGATCATACATTATTTAGTCATTTATCATCATTTACACATTATTATTCAGTCTCAATATTTGTGCATTTCTGTCATTTTTCGCAGTATGAGAATCCGTGGACGATCCCCAATTATCTCTGCATGGCCAGGATTCTGCTGTCTCCAGTCCTGGGATATTTAATCATGGAGAAATATTTCCATGTGTCTCTGGGGCTTTTTGCTCTGGCTGGAGCGACAGACATGGTGAACAACCTGAAAACAACCTTAAAACAACCTGATTAACAGTTACAGATTTGATCTCATGCTCTGCTGTAGTTGAAGTTAACAAATAAACCTTCTTATTTCCTGACACATAATCTGTAGGTAAGTTTTAGTGTTTTGATCCGTGTTTTAATTTCAGCTGGACGGCTACATCGCACGCAACTGGCCCAATCAGAAGTCGGCGCTGGGCAGCGCTTTGGATCCACTGGCTGATAAGATTCTCATTAGCGTGTTGTATGTCAGTCTAACATACGCACAACTCATACCAGGTAAAACAACACAACCGTACATTATACACTTCATTAAATGTGTGTCTTGTGAGGCTGTTATTCAGAGCAGCTTGTCAGTCTCTTACAATGTAGCTCAATGGGTAGAGCATTGTGTTAGCAGCGCAAAGGTTGTGGGTTTGATTCTCAGGGAACACACTGATAAAAATGTGTTGAATACACTGTAAGTCGCTTTGGACAAATTTAATGTAAATGTGTTTATTTATTTGTGTCGTGCGTTGCAGTTTAGAATTGGTTTAGTAACGTTTGAGCTCCTAAAATACTATTTTGTGGGGATTGAACTTTTCTCTGTTTAGCCAGTAGATTTTACAACCGTTATTTACATCCCACAACCAGTTATTCAGGTATTCAGTGTCTCTCAGTGTGTGTAACATCAGCCCTCTCTCACAGCCCTGAATGTTTAGATATGCTGTACAGCTCTGGTCTCAGCTCTGATGTCTCAGAATGTCTCCTCTTGTCTCTTTCAAAGCTCCGCTGACAGCGCTGGTTATATGCCGAGATGTAGCGCTGATCGCGGCTGTTTTTTATGTGCGCTATAAAACAGTTCCTCCACCTGTAAGTGTCAACGGTTGTGATGTAGTTTTTCAGTGTTGTGTTGTTTTATCTTAAATGGTTCTTTTGTGTGTTTGCTGCGACACACAAATAGCTAATAATTAACACTATGTGACATGCCTGTAATCGGCTGTTGTTGTTGTTCGTTGTCAGTACATTAAGTGTGTGTGTGTGTGTACAGGTAACACTTAGTAAATTCTTCAACCCCTGCTACAAGACTGCTCAGCTAAAACCAACACTTATCAGCAAGGTAAAGTTAAATCTTTTAGCATGACTTAAATATTTCTCACGTTAGGAAACTGAAGTTATAATCTGTGTTTGTGTTTCCGAACCTTAAATGCCTTATTGGCAAAAAGGCTTGTAAAAAGTCAGTCTCAGTTGTTTAGTGTTAGTATATTCAGACTGACTTCGGTTCAGTTCTGCTGCTGTGAGTGTGAACAGATGCGGTGTGTGTTTCAGATCAACACAGCGGTGCAGTTGTTTCTGGTGGCTGCGTCTCTCGCTGCTCCTGTCTTTCAGTACACAGACAGTGTTTTACTGCAGTCACTGTGGTAAGTGATTAAAATCACCGTCATTTACAGAATTAATGTGAAATAAGATTCACTGTTCTTACTATTCAGTCCTGATAAATGAACCTGTATTTAACTTTAAATATTTTACAGGTACGTTACTGCTGTGACGACTGCGGTATCTGGTTACAGCTACTATCATTATGGTAAAAAAACGGTTGAGGTGCTAAACAACTCAACTAAATAGTTTACCAGTAACCTGTTAACTGGGATCTGAGCTTCGACACAGACGGCCTCTGGTTATATTAGAAACTAATGCCACGGTTCTGCTTTCTGTAATCAAAACAATTCAGTCTGTATAAACAAACATAATGTTGATTACGGTATTAAATGTATGTGGTGTAACTTCAGTGTTTTCCTTCAACTGCACAAGATGTTTTTTAAATCACTTTTAATGAACTCTGATTTTCTGAATAAAAATGCACATCAAATAATAAATGATTTTGGTGTTTTTACAGGAAGGTATTTCATGTTTCTGTCTGTAAATTTCATCCTGGTATGTGACTGTATGTCTACCATAAAAACACGTCATTATGTGTGTAAATTAAGTTTATTAAAGCTCATGTGTCAGTCATCAATATAAAACGTATGTATTTTTAACAACAACAGTAAGTAAAAACAACTGTATTACTATAGACTTTAGGAAACTGACTATTAAAAATAGAAATAACCAGTAAGATTTTGAATCTAAATTGTACAGTGAATTAAAGTTTAACATTTGACACTGTACAGTATACAGTATAATATTTATATATAATAATTGTTCCGATCCTCTGTTCTTCAGCCAGATTTTTATGGACAATTGTGGGTCAATTTCTGGACTTTTCCATGATTTCACATTTGTTGCATCACACTCAAGCTCCGCTCATTTCCTAAGGGTTGAAAAAAGCTGGGTTAGGAATGGAGATTCCCTCTAAGCCTGGTTAGATGTGGGTTCTCCGCTGGCTGTTTCCTCCACTGTTTAAACAGACAGACGCTCAGAATTATTAGCATTAGCATGAGTACAGCACACATCACTGCCAGAACACAGATGTAGAGTTCAGGGTTTAAGCCCATGACAACTGAACTGCATCGAGGGCCAGAAATCTTTCCTCTCTTCACCGTGTTCACGCAAACATTGTAGGTGTGTTCAGCCGTCAGATCTGACACAAACACCTGACGGGCCGCAGGGCCGAAACGTAGCGTCTTCTGAGCCAAACCACCACTGTGAAAAATAACCAGGTACTCCAGATCAGGTGAGTGGTTAGCACACCACCGAACCAGAGCGACGCTGTGAGTAACCGCTTTAACTTCCACTGAGAAAGGCTGCGCAGGATCCTCTGAGTTCACAGCTGGACATGGGCACTGATCCGGCGGGTTGAAGCGGGTCACATGGAGGTTGGCGCAGGGGTCACAGGTACAGTTAATGGTTGCAGTTCCGTCTATAGGACTCATCTGCACCGCGTCTGTCAAGGAGAGACTCGCGATTGGTTTTGCGGTGGGTTCATATGGAGGTGAAGATGCAGCAGCTGTGACTGATGCAGGAGGTGATGTGTGTGCTGTGACTGAGGCTGGAGGTGATGTGTGTGCTGTGACTGAGGCTGGAGGTGATGTGTGTGCTGTGACTGAGGCTGGAGGTGATGTGTGTGCTGTGACTGAGGCTGGAGATGTTGGATGGGTTTGTACAGGCAGGGAGTTGTGTTGGGTTGTGGAGACATCATCTATTACTGAATCCTCACCTGTATTTGTAAACACAAGTCATTTTCTTAATCATTTGTGTCTTCAAACAAACCACAAATATAGTTTTATAAGGACATTTTTATCAAATCATATATATCATTGGACTTATAGCTGAAACCCACTTTTGCTTCTCTATCGCCGTCTCTGTTTGAAAGTAAAATTACAAGTGCAAACTGTTCGTACCACATTTAGTGAAGGGAACATCTCCCACCTGAAGGAGACAGGGGGGCGTTGTGTCCGGGTCGGTCTCCTCAGCACCGCTGGACGGATGAAAGAATTTCTGTTCTGACCCAGACAAAGTTCCAGAGAAACATCACAACACAGTGTGACATCATCAGTGTCATGGCTGAACGTCATCTGTGGACCAAAGCAGCTGATTCAACTCACGCACTTTCCATTATTTACTTTAATATATTAATATATTTTTACTATAATATATAATTACTTTGTGAAATATGTGTTTAAGCATCTCTTTGTTTCAAGCAGGAAAAAATTCAGCCAGTAATCAAGTGGCAAAAGGTAAATGTTTATGAAGTTAAACTCAATTGTTATGCCCAGATTATTTAAATGACATTAAAATACAAGAACAAGACTTTTCTCATAAATCTTTAAAGCAAGATCGTGTTAAAAAACTAGATTGACTCTAGAATGAACACAGAACTTTCTATTGCTATGCATGTCATGTGAACACAAGGATTTAAAGACACAATTTACTAACACATACATTTATTATTTTCTATTTGCTGAGGAATTAGAAACAGCGCAGACACTTACAGAAGACTGTAGAGCTGGAGATGTTGAGATGTGAAGGATCTTCTCACTGTTGTTTTGAGTTGAGGAATGCAGGCTTGAGTAGGAGGGTGAGCTGGTGAACGCTGGAGATATCTACTGTAGCTTCTCACTGAGGGTCAGGTGGATAGTTTCTCATGACTGGGCGTTCCCTTTAACATCTGCACCTCCTATACATGTGGGTTTCTAACTGTAATTTAGAGCAAATCAGAGAGTATAATTCACCTGAGTTTTGCAGAAGATTATTTTCCACAGATCTTATCCCACAGGGTCTTAAAGATCTGCTTAGAAGCTGAAGTTAGAAAACAGACGTTTGTGCAGCAGTTAAACTAATCTGATAACATCTAATTCACAATCACAGAGTCCATGGAGAGCTAATGAACGCTTGTTAGGATGTTTCCTCAGACAGTCAGGAGCATGTAAGAGTGTGTTTGACAGCAGGATGGTGAACATGAGTTCAGAGTTCTGGGTGTGAGGGAGTGACCCAGCGCCTCGCTCGCCCCACACAGATGCCTTTTCTGTTCCTCCCACATTTTTAACTGACAGTCCCTCAGATAAGACACATGTAAGTCCCACCTATGGTAGCCTCAAATACAACACCGGTTACATTGTCAGGATGTTCTTGTAGGAACATCTTGGGGATGTACGTGCTGAATTTTAAATGAAAGCTTTTTGGGTAAAAGTTGATTTGTGCATTTGTGTGAGTGTGTGTGTGTGTGTGTGTGTGTGTGTGTGTGAGTGTGTGTGTGTGTGTGTGTGTGTGTGTGTGAATGAAAGCAGTGATGCTCTTTGCTCGGTAGAGGGCAGCAGTGTTTCATGTTGTTTTAATGTTTCTCAGGGTTTGTCTAGTGAATCGTTGGAGGCAATGAAACAGCAGAAATGTTTGTACACATTCGAAACGTATTTTATACGTTTATATTGTAATGTATGAAGTCTGTCATTAAGTGTTATAACTAACACACAATAATGACCATTAAAATGACAGAAAGGTTTTGAAATCTTTAAACACAAGTTCACATGAATCAGTTTTTCAGTAATATTACTGCAGATATGTCAGTATTTTGATAGATCCGGTTGCCATAATACATTTTTGTCAAGGGCGGCGTGTCCTTAATCACGGTCACATCCACAGACACCTTTAGCTCACAAGTTTCCACCCAGACACACTCACCCACAAACAGATTATCCCAAATCTGGTGTGGTTGTCTGAACCAGACTGATGTTACATCACACATTAGTCCTTTAATTGCTGCTGTAAGCTCTGATAATGCTTTTAAAACAGGTCAAAGACAAGACACCAATAATTCCCCTGATTTCCACAAATACAGACTTATTTTCAGGACAGTCAGTATATTTTGTATAAAAGTGTGCTGTATATTTTTATTCAGTATATTTCAGTATATTACAAAAAATACTTTCTGTCTACCTGTTATATACTTTGGTGTTAATTGTTGTTGTGAATTAGTTGTGTTGCGATACACCGTGTACTAATACTAATGGTGGGGCAAATAGTTCCAAGTAGTATTGAAATAAATAGACTTACAAGAACACTTGCTACATAAAGTATATTTACTTATAAGTATACTTGAACTTTAAGGAGACCTCATATAACAGGCTTGACGTTTCTCATTGAGAATGATGAAGTATTATATATAATGCAGACATTTCAACACTCTCACACACGAGCGTCAGAAATGATGGCGTATCATTATTCCAGAAAACACCTGTGAGCGGCAGGAAACGCTCTTTCTTTATAATAACTGTATTGTTTGTCTAACAGTTATTCTTCATGGATACAATATCCAGCCTGCCGCTGCACAGACCTGGTCGTGTCTTAGTTTCCATCGGCGGTAACCTGAGGCCTCGCCGCTGCTATTGTCTTTCTGAGAGAACTCATCTGACAGGCGTCTCAGCCCTGCGGCCGCAGACACCTGCCGTCACACAGACACACACCGCAGCCCAGCAGGAAGCACAAATCAAGCGTTTTTCATTCATTGAGAAACGGACTTTCCCTCTGCTGGTTTAATATTTATCAGCAGCACTGAAGAACTCACAGAACCCCGGCTGGGTTTACATCAGGGGTCCGGCCCGCCGGCATCGGGACGTGTGGTTTGGACACCTTGGATGTTTGTCTTTGTGTGTTTAAGTCTCACATCAGATCATTTTAGTGTCTCTGATTGGCTGTCAAATATCCCACTTTGACTTTCATTTAGGCATTTTACAGACGCTTTTATTCAAAGCAACTTTTATACAAATGCATAAATGATAAAAACACATTTCAGTGACTGAGATGGTTCGTGTTGAGAGACAGGAGAAGAGGTTAGTTTGTATTAAATTCATCCTCATGTCAGGTATTTGTGAAAGAGGTTCTGGCTGTTTCTTGAAGCAGAGATCAGTGAGGGATTGGATTTGCTTTCATTTGTGCTTTACAGGTTCTGAGTTAAAACATGCCTCAGCATGTTGGTCTGTAACTTCTCCCATGGGTTGCAACACACGTAGACCCAGCTAACAATTTTGGGTTGTGAGAACGTTTCCCTAATGTTCCCATTAAGTAACAAAAACCTAGGAATGTTTAGTTTTTTAGATGTTGCTTCATTTGAAGGTTTATTTAATTAAAGAGTCCTGCAGAAAAGAAATGAGCCGTCTGCAAAATCAGGTTTCTCATTTGAGAAGAAACACGTGACAAAATAACAGCTGATAGCTTGTAGAGGATCACAGGCCAGCATCACGTCCGTATGAAAGTTTACGCTGGACTGGCCACAATGAGACGCTGTGTGTGTTAGAGATGAATGTAAGTGCTTCAGATCTTTCATTGACAGTGAGGCAGTGAAGTTGTGAAAACATTGAGCTGGAGGTCTGTAAATGGAGAGCAGATGCAGTAATTACAGCATGAGTGAAGTCTCAACAGTAGCTGAATAACTGATCTTCTGCTGTCGTCTTAAATCACAGAGAGACGCAGTTTAAACTTCAGAGGACTGGCAGAGTCGTGCTGAGTTAAATCAGTCTGAGTTACACTGATTTTACCACGTTTACAGGAACTTTAATGGCTCTGCAGTTCATTTCTGTAAAGCTGCAGTCTGTAAGTGTTTTGTTTAAAAATGAACAAAAATCTGTTGAGCAAGTTCATGACAGATCCGTGTTTCAACACTTCAGATCTCTTAATCTCAGCAGTAAGTTTATAATAATGATTTATAATTTCAGCTGTCTGGCCTGATTTTGTGGGAAATGTCCGTCTGTAAACAGCACTTGTTTGGATTTTAAACTTGCACAAAAGCTGCAAGTGACCTGCAATGCCATCTCTCCATCAGAGGTGGCGACAGAGAGGCTTTCCCGTTTTCAGCTGCAGCCTGAGCGCATCTGTACGGTGTCCAAACATGCGTAAATCTGTCTGAAGATGCCATGGTTTAATTCTTGAGACAGTTTCTCGCTGCTGTCTGATGTCTGTCCGATCGTCGCAGGCAGAAAAGATCACAATCCACAAAAATTAGCTGAGCATCACAAGCAGAAGCATCTGTTTCCAATACGCCGCGCGGCGGAAGGGTGGGTACTCCATTAGTGGCTCAAAGTACAGCCTGCTGTCTCTTTAAATAGCCCTGCGGCTTTGGGCTGGACGAAGTTTGGCTTATTGTTGTATCCCAGATTCCGTGGATCCAGGCTGCAGCTTCTGCCCTTTGAAGACAACAAGTGTGCAATTAGAGCGGAATGTGCGTAATGCGCCTCTGCAGCCCCTGCGCGCTGCGGGACCCGCGCGGTGTCCGCGGCGCGCGGCGCGTCCGGCCGCCTCTCCCTGCGCGACGCTGCGCCACATGAAAGCCGCTGTGACTCATTAACCTCAAGCACTTTAAAGCCTTTGATGCAGATAATAATTATAATTCACTGGGTTCTGCTGCCAGAGTTTGGGCGCATTTGGAGGCCGTGGTTCCATCTGCAGGATGTTTCCCGAGGAGAGACGGAAAACTGAAAGTATCTCTCGGCGTTTGGGGACTTTAACCCACCGCCGAATTCCATTAAATGTTGCTTATTTTTCCTTTAAAAGCAGGAAATTCCAGTCTGACGCAAATACAGACAGATTTACACACTGTAATGCGCAGTAGCCGCAGAGGAACATCTGTCCGCTGTGATGATAAGAACGGAGGTTTCTCTCCTCCGCACCACCGGTGGCAAATATTTAGTTATCATTAGTGGCGCTTAAACAAACATCATTACTGCCCAGCTAACAATTATAGGTTGTGGGAAGGTTTCCCTTGCGTGTGCATTAAGTAATACACATGTTTAAAACGTTGTTTTAAAGTTCTGGGAATGTTCACAATATCCAGCTTCTTAGACTTTGGATTAACCTTAATGTTTGGTTCTGAGAACATTATTTAAACGTTTAAATACTGTAACGCTTTTGATATATGATATACAATGTTCAAAAAATGTTGTACTAAAGTTGCATTAACTGCAAGAATGTTTTTGATAATATTAAGAGAACCTTTAAAAAACATGAGCCAATGTTCTGAGAATGTTCCCTGACAGCATCGCTTTCATCAGTAATGCTAGTTAGTGATTCGAGTGTAAATCTGTATCTGCTCTTAAAATTCCAGCCTTTAATGTTAAAACAGTCTGGACAGGAACGCTGAGATCCGCTGAATGACTGAAAATGGAAATGTCCCAGAATTCCACAAAATTCCACTGGTCAGACTGAGCTGGAAGCACAAAGATGGATGAGACGTCCGTCAACAGCTGCGGCCGGGTCAGTGCTGAAATAAATAATCTGACATATCTGAGAAGGTCAGGAAATTGGTTTTCAACAACCCAGCTAACGGTTTTAGGTTATAAGAAATGTCCCTAACGTTTCCATTAAGCAATAAAAACGTTTATTTTAGAAGTGCTGGGAATGTTTAAAACTTTCAGTTTTTAAGACCTTGTATTAACATTTCTGCTTTTTCTGT
The DNA here is from genome assembly GCA_036877545.1 of Yasuhikotakia modesta. Classification (NCBI taxonomy): domain Eukaryota; kingdom Metazoa; phylum Chordata; class Actinopteri; order Cypriniformes; family Botiidae; genus Yasuhikotakia; species Yasuhikotakia modesta. The sequence goes on along the minus strand of JBAJNP010007855.1, from coordinate 5,533 downwards.
ACTTGTGTAACATTTATAATGATTCACTAATTTTTAATATTGATGTGAAACATTTAAAAAAGGTTCTGCTAACATTACTGCAACATTTTGGAGAACTTTGAAGGAACTTTTTGAGAACATTAGCCCATTTTAAGAACATTGACTGTTAGCTGGGAACCATTTATTCCTGTGAAAAGTCTCGGTGTGTGTAGCTGGTGTGTTTAGCAGAAATGAATGTTGTTATCTTCTCAGGCTCTTCACAGGTGACCCAGTGAGCTACCAGACACCAGATGATTGTTTGTGACATTGATGTAACGTCTAGAAGGACGTGAGTCTGTAATTACATATTTCTCAAGGTGACACACAGCCAAGGTACAGGTTCAAGTGTGTGTCATTAAATGTGATATAGAATCAGTCCTGCACTCCCTTCAGAGGAAAGCAATTTTATGCTTCATTGAAGATCTTTCAGTTTAGCTCAAAGCTGAAGAACATTAGAGAAACATCTCACCATTGTTTGAGAAGTTCTGGTTTTCCACCCTGCACATTAGAGCAATAACACCAGCATTTATGTGGTTAAACTCCAGGGTCTCATGTTTCTTCAGCGACATCAGTGTGTTGAAGATCTCAGACGTACAATTTCATGTGTGACCGTCACTTTATTTAAAGATCGTCTAGAATTTGAAGGAAAAGTAGGACTTCTGCTCACTGCAGCGCTGCTTTCAAACGGCGTTTGCAATCCATGTTGCATTTGTAACGTAAACCTGAAACAAAAAACTGAGTTTTTAAGAAGAAATGTAGCTTGATTTAATTCATAAATGTTATTGCAGTCATTACTTTTGTAATGTTATATATCATATATATTGAAAACATTATTTTTAAGTAGTAAGGAATGTTTTAAGAACATTACAGAATGTTTGAAGAACCAATAATATAATATAGAACAAACAATAATATTAATACATCCAAATAATTTGACATTTTGAACGTTCATAGAACTACTATTTTATTTATTTTTTTGCTTTTGTTGTTTAATAGGGAAAAATCTCTACTGATGTATTTTGCCTCAATAAAAAATCAAATCAAATTTCAGGCCTACAGTACTGAATCAGTCTTCAAATGTAGAAAAAAAGACAAAATCCACACTTTATGCTAAATACATGACATGCAAAATGCTAATGCTAAAGTACCAGTTATTTGTGTGGTGTGGGGTTACGCTGTTAGCATTGTCGTTGGAAACACAATCTTCTGTGTGGTCTAGTCAGGGTATGAAATGGTGTGCTTGAATAATATGACATTGTGTTCACCTCTGCATGTGTTACAATAACATGTTGTGTTCTGAGGTTACACACCTGTTATGGTTTCACACACAACGCAGAACAGTGTTTTGTCAACCAGTGATGATGTTTTCAAAACCTCATGTTTCACTTGAGATGATAAGTTATTCAGCGTAATGGGAAATTTCACCAAATTACGCCACAGAAACTTCATCTTTCCATGTTTACTTTCCGCTTTCAAATGATGACTTACTAACGTGTTGCTGGAGGTTATATTTGAGTTCGTGTCAGGACGAGGTCTGATAATATCATCTTCTCTCCTGGAATAGCTTTTTAGACACAGTTCTGAATGTGTCAAAATATACATTGACATTTAGTATTATGATAACGCTCAAACATTTCAGATTAGCATTCATGCAAACGTTGCTGATTTTATTAAATACAGAAAGTACCGTGTTCTGCACACCGATGTTTTAAAACAGATAAATATTCAGTAATGATTGGAAACCTCATTATGTTCTGGGTTTATTTCATTGAGCTCAATAATTATCTTTGAAATATAAATAGTATGTTTGCATTCTAAGACACGGATCCTTATGACTTACAGATCTATTTATCAATTAAAGAAACAATCTTTCAGTGTTTACATGCCTTTTAAGATGCTTAGATGAGGTTAAATCTGGGCTAGCCCAAAATGTCTTATCTTTACAGATAAAACTGAGGTGGTCGCTTTTGACCCACAGATTATTCTCAGGCTAACAGCTTAGATCTGCTTTCACATCAGATTCTGTTAGACGAGTCTTTACAGTTTGACATATTTTCTTCATAACTGGATGCAGCTTTTATCAACTCTGTCTGTTGTCAAAAATCAAACACTTTTTAAATGGAAAATTTTTAAAGATGGATGTTCATGGATTTATCACGTCACACTTACTGTAGCTGAAGGTTCTCATAAAAACCTTTGACTAAATGGTTAAGTGGCATCTCTGTAAAGAAACTTTTCATAAGAGTGTTGGGTCTGTTCAGATCACCAGTGTCCATTTTTCACTCTCTAGGGTTTAACAAATGGAATGCAGCCCTGAGTTCAGCCAGGAACCTGTTATCAGTACCGGCCTAATGGATCAATCCGTTGTGTCAGAGTCTTTTCTGTGGACTGTAGGAATGTGTCTGATGAAGAACATGCTGCTGTGAAGCTCCAGAGATGCTGAACAGACGTGCAGAGCATTGCTGTCTGATGTCTGGAAGTGATTCCTGCTGACGGGCCATGAATCACAAAAACACAACAACAAAACAGTTAGTGATTGATCCCATTACACCAACCGCTTTGTGGAATCTGTTGGAAAAAATCACAACAGGATTTCAGATCCCAGGTGTTTCTGCTGGAGGTCAGCGTGGTCCTGCAGCTCAGTTAGCAGAGGAAGGTTGGAGGTTTGATTTCCAGGGAACACACACAATGATAAAAATAGTGAATCTTCTGCTTCTTAGATGTTTCACCTGAGAAAACGACCATCATGGCATGTGTGCTCCAGAGTTTCTGAAGAACTGCGCTCACGTTTCCTGAGAAAGCGTCTCTGCAAGAGATTTTATCATGAACTTTTTTACTGTATGTGAGCCACATGGAGTTCTTTTCATTAATTGTTTTTTTTGTGTAATTTTAGGAGAAACATCTGAGGCAAACATGACATTTGAATGAAACCTCTGAGATATTATTCTGAGCTTTGCAAGAGAAACATCTGAGAAGTTTATATGGTTTGTGTTCATCATTTGTTTATTGTCTTAAATGTTTTATATCTGATTTGCTCTGGTATTTGAATAATTTTATAGTATTTATCTAGAGCCCTGTGTTGCCTCTGATATCATATCACAGTTAATTTGCATACCAATCAGATGACCCCTCCCTCATCTGTCACTTCTTCCTCTCCACCAATCAGCTCGCAGGTGTCAATCTCGACTGGTTCACATCTGATCTTGATCAGTGATCTGGTTTGAAAGCTCTGTCCAGGCCGCATGTCCTGTTTGACTCTGTTCCCTCCGTTAATGATGGTTTTTGTGAATTTTAATGTCTTATTTTTAATGTCTTCAGTTTTCTGTGTTACTTTAATAGAAGCAGAAAATGTTAATGTGCAAGAAAAGTTGTTTTTAAGTTCGATGGGCCTCTCAAATCGGCCCAAACCATCACCTCACATCCGTGTTCCTTCTCAGCTGTGGAAAATGTTCAAAAAAAGCTCCAAACGGACCTCTGAGAGCGATCCGTGTGTGGTGTCAGAGTACGGTGTGCCGGGGAATATCGTGAGATTTATCCAGGATCAAGGTGAGACCAATTAAAACTGCTTAAACCTGTCTGTTTAAAGATTAAAATGTTAGTTTCCCTTTTTCACCTTATAACCAGGTAAACGCAGGTTAATGTTTAACTCCGTTACACTTGCTGTTCTCCATTCATTTCCTGATTGGAAAGGTGTTTTTATGTCTGTAATATCACTGTTGGTCACTTTACAAACGCCGGGTCATTTAATGACATCATCCTCCAGGAAGTGACATCAGCTTTGGTGGGAAAGACTCACAAACATTTAGTTTTAGCAATTAATTTTGAAAAACTTTCTAGAAATGTAGAACTGTGTCTAGAAATATTTACTTCTACCGACAGACGTGGTGTTAAAGTTTCAAAAGGTGGCTGAGACTAGTTAACTTCAGGACAGGTTAGCCGTTCCCGTAGGATTAGTTCATTCCTTCACTGAACAATGACAGCTTTATTTAAAACCTGGTGGGCCCTGTTATTAGTTTCTGCCTTTAATTATAAAAGTTATGAAAAGTTACTGTAAACATTGGAAGGCCTTCAGCATATTTTACATTTAAGTTTCTACAGCGTTTGAGACATTAACAGCTCGTTGTATTGTCTGTAACAGGTAACGTGATCTCTGTGCCATCCGGCCACTGCGTTCACTGTGTCAGAAAGCAGCTGTTTTTCAACATGTCGGTGCTGGAGGAAGTTGAGCATCTATCTTTCGCACAGCTGGAGATGAAGTTCAAAGCGGATCCGTCTCACCTGGGACGGTGTGTGTTCGGCATGGACCTGTACAGGGTCCTGAGGACCGCGCTAAAGGGAGTGACGCACGAGTCCAGTCGGGAGCTGCTCCAGTCTCGGTCGCTCAGGTGTGGAGCTCACGGCTCCGTGCGTTTCAATCTGACGGCTGCGGCCGAGGCGTGGAGAGCAGCGGGTCGCAACTACGGCATGCAGCTGGAGTTGCATCCGTCGCGTTGGAGCAACACGCTGGACGCGAGCGCGTACGGCGCGAGCAGCGCGCACTCGGGTGCCCAGTGGGCGCGGGTGCCCGACTTCCGCGCGTCTCTGGTGGTGGTTTCGTTGAACCCGCTCCAGTGCCGGTCCAGGAGAAAACGAAGCGCCTCCTATTACCCACCGCTGACCCCCAGTAACGTGTGCAAACCCCGGAGACTCTACATCGACTTCAAGGACGTGGGGTGGCAGGACTGGATCATTGCGCCTCAAGGCTATTTGGCAAATTACTGTCACGGAGAGTGTCCGTTTCCCCTGAGCGAGAGCCTGAACGGAACCAACCACGCCATCTTGCAGACTCTGGTTCACTCGTTCGACCCCAAAGGAACCCCTCAGCCCTGTTGCGTTCCCATCAAGCTGTCCCCCATCTCAATGCTTTACTACGACAACAATGACAACGTGGTTCTGCGACATTATGAGGACATGGTGGTGGACGAGTGTGGATGCAGATAGCGTCGCGTTTAAATATCACTTACCAAAATAAACCTTGTTTTATAATGTGTCTTACAGACATGGGTGGAAATGAGCTCGTTTGTTTTGTTTGGCGTCATGCGTGTCAACTGAGTGTTTTTGCAGAAAGTGACCTTTGAAAATAAACATTTATGAAATAAAGTTGAGCGTCGTTGCGTCTGTTCTCCACAGGTTGGCGCGCTGCGTCTAAACTTGAAGTTTAATTCTCTGGTTAATATTTTATCGCGTTACATGTGAATGAAATGAAATCTAACGCGTATGTTTGGATGTTTTAGGGAAACGGTAGGTTGCAAGACTCATTAGAGTCCGTCTCTAAGACCACATGTATCTCCAGCCTCATGAACTGTCACGACATCACAGAGTTAAACTTAAAGACACACGAGGAGAGAGAGACACGCACACATACTGACACACAGAGAGAGAGACACGCACACATACTGACACAGAGAGAGAGAGAGACACGCACACATACTGACACAGAGAGAGAGAGAGACACGCACACATACTGACACAGAGA
>JBAJNP010007854.1:0-12396 GCA_036877545.1 Yasuhikotakia modesta | reverse complement strand
AGATCCCGCAGATGTTTCACGATTCAGCTCCCGGCCTGCAGACACTCACCATCTTATCACGGGAGCGGCGGATCCGAAGAGACTGAAGAACAGCGCATGCGCCGCTTACCGGCGCGCGGAGTGAAGCATTCTGGGATAGAGGAGGACCGACGCAGACTGACGTCAGTTAAAATAAATGTTATAACAATAACAAGCTGCTATTATATCTGTATATCGCACCCAAGTAATATACCTCAAAATGACTTCAAACACACTGTGCAAAATGTTATTTGCCCCACTGTTTGTGTGTATATGTTGTGTTTAATTGCTTATTTGATATTGCCTGTGTGCCCTTACGTTATATGTTTCCTGTTATATTACTACTCGCACATGTGGAGTTTGGAGAAATACAATTTCGAACCTCAGTTTAATTTCTGTTACATGGTCGGATTGACAAAGTTCACTTTGAATTTGAACAGTATAATAGTTAAGATATTAACTATTATAACATTATAAAAAACACCAGTGGCTTACAAAGAACAACCTTTCTGGCAGCAGAAAATATCAGTATTTTATTATATTTATTTAGTTGGGTTACAGTATGTTAAAATAGGTAAACATTGATCAGGCATTAGAATTGGCAGTTACGATTCACACTTTAACTGATGTTAGGAAAAACACTTTCATACAATATCAATGGAAAACAGCTGAAGTCTTCTGGAACAGGAAACAAACATCAAAGAATTACTGACAAAAAAACCATATTCACCAACAACTACCAGAGAACAGCGTTTAAATAAATCAGTAACCATTTAGTCAACATCCAAAGTTTAGATTAGAAGAAATGATTCAGCAACGCTTCACAGTAAAACCATGTCTTTTAGTTTTTGTGCATTTATAACAGTTTCTTGAAATATCATTTGAAAATGTCAGTCATTACGGAAAAATATTCTTTATAATATAAAGATACTTCACATTTGTTAATCAAATATTGCAGCAGGGCCAGTAGTAAATTAATAAATGCAGGACAAAGACACAAGAAATTGTTTAAAGCACTAATACAATAAGCACATGATCTTGTAATTTAATTATTTTTTGAATGCAAAGAAAACTTGTGTCACATTTACACTGAGAATAATAAACACTGCTGGGAGACTCAGTTCTGTTAATAACTGTTATATAGTGTTCATACAGCATCAATACTGCAGCCATAAACACCACTCAGAGGTAATCAGGGTTCATTAGAATGGGAGACTGGTTCACACTAGCGTCCTTTTGTGGACAGAGTGAGACTGCAGCGTTTTAAAATCCTGTCTCTATGCTGAGGGTTCGACGAGTCACATGCTCAATCTCTCCTGTCACATACTCATCAAAGCTGGTCTGATATTTGGCCAACATCTTCAGCATGGGTCGCAGGTTCAGCCACCACTGTTCCTTAGGCATCCGGTGCCTGCGAGAACCACACAGAACATGATAAACACACACCAGCAATTCAAACTCAGCTCATTACACTGTTAATCCAGTTACTTGCCATTTTTATTCCAACTTTATGCAGAAACGTCTAGCTGTATAGCTGTCTGATTAAATGAGTTAGAAAGGACGTTACAATTTAATCATGACATCATCTCACATCACACTTACTCAAAGTCTGTGTGTGTCTTGAGTTCTGTGACAGGACTGAATGACATCACCTTCTTCTTCATACCGATCACACAGGCTGTGTCAGGAGCATTGGCAAACACCCGGCCTGGAGTTCACACACACACACACACACACACACACACACACACACACACACACACACACACACACACACACACTTTGACTCAAGTTTTACTTACCAATATATTTATTGTGACATGTTTTTTTCTTACCTTGTCTGTAAGTATCTTTCATCTTCTCTGTAAGCCATAAAACAGATTTCACCCCTAGTTTGGTGCCAAAATTCCTGTCAAAGGGTGTAGGAACACCACCCTAAACAAATATAATAACTGTGAGAACACAAAAACCCTTCATCCACAGTCATATTAAACAAAAAGGCAACTCACCTGTTGCAGGTGACCCAAAACATTGACCCTGCAGTCGAAGACACCCTTCCCCTCAGCCGAATAGAGATTATGAATAAAATCTGTGGTGTAGTGCTTGTGACACTTTTCATTTCTACAAAGAACAACCATTAATTTATCTATAACTTGCAGAAAACGGAGAGCATCTGTGACACAAGCCAAAAACAAAGGAGGAGGAAATAGTTATGTCATTAAAATGTCAGTCCTCACAGGCTGTGGGATTGTGGGTAATTTCACCTTAGCACCAGACCACGCTGAATGTCATTCTTCATTTTCTCTGTCAGATGCTCCACATTTGTCTGTAAGGAAACAGTAAAGATATCCCATATTTAAGACAAGATGAAGACGTGTGTGATCACTGTCTTCATCATTACTTCATTCTTAATTAAGTGAAGTGCAGGCCAAATATAGTGACCCATACTCTAAATTAGTCCTCTGCATTTAATCAGTTAATGCACATACATTGTAGTGAGTTACGAACACACACCAGCAGAAGTGTGCGTCACTGCTGAGGGTAAAGTGTCTTGCTCAAGCGCATCTCAGTTGTTTTCCTGCTGACACTGAGAACTGAACCAGTACCCTTTCTGGTTAGAAGTCTCACTCTTATCAGTAGATCACAACCACTAACAAATATCATCTGAAAACATGACGTTCTATTGCATCTGTCATGTTTCTCTTTGATTTAGTGATAGCAGAAATGCACTGACTGCAGTGACTGATTAAAGGACATGCCTCCAGATCGTGAATATTGAATGGTTCCTCAAAGATGTACACCGCATCTGCTCCCACAGCGATGCCTGTGGTGGTTGCCAGGTAACCACAATATCCTCCCATGGTTTCCACAATAAAGATGCGGCGCTTGGTTCCGGATGCAGACTGCTTGATTTTATCACAGCTCTGAAGAAAGACATTTAGCTGATCACAGATCAGTTTAAAGATACAGACCGTCAGCGAGTTGTACCGAGTCTCACCTCCATGGCAGCGTTCACTGCGGTGTCTGTGCCCAGACTGAAGTCTGTGCCCGGCACATTGTTACTAATTGTAGCTGGAATCACACACATGGGAATACAGAGTTCATTGTAATGACCACGAGCTTCAACCAGCTGAAGGACACCCTCATATGCCTGCAGCAGTCACAGATGAACAAAACAATGAGACACACACACACACACACACACAATTTCATGTCTGGATTCCCATGTACCTCAAATCCACCAATCACCAGCAGGGACTGGATGCTGTGTTTTCTAATATTCTCCACAATGTTTTCCATACAGGAGTTTGGAAGCATTCTGAACAATTAAAGAAACATTAGTGAATAAATGAGTGAATGTCTCACCAAACATTCAAGTGAATACATGACAAAACCTCAGACGAGTTGAACACTGAACACAGACACTGACCGTTTGGTGCCCAAAAGAGATCCACCCTGTCCAGTCCATCCTGCGACATCATGCCAGTGCACCTCAGTCAACTGCACGAGAAACACACGTGTCACTTTCTGTTCTCACATCAGACTGGACTATTCAGGTGTGTTTCTCACCGCGCCTGTGGCCAGACCCTCAAACCCATCGTGAATTGTGTAAACTTTGTGACCCTGAGCGAGTCCAACTCTGACCGCTGACCTCACGGCAGCATTCATCCCTGCGGCCGGAGCACCAATGTTCAGAACGGCCATGGAGTGATTACTCTACAAAACACACCACACTTCTGTGAACGATGTCTGAGTGAAGGTAACTGTTCAGTAGGAAGTTTTGAAAAATCAATCACTTGTGACTGCGCTGGTTTCTGATGAGCTAACAGCTTGTATGTGTTCCAGTTGTTCTCAAAACTCCTGGAACGAGACATTTAGATCATAAGATTTATTAATGATTCACAAGATTCATCACAGAGATTCAGTCACACAAAACTCACTTTCCCCGCAGCTGAATGGCCTCCTCAAATCTCTGCTCATTCATGGCTCTCTGAACCTCCTTAGTCTAAACCAACAAAAACAACAGCAATAACTAATCCCTGTTCTAAACTGTATTCAGAATCTGCCTGTGCTCAGGTGGGCTGCAGGTCACAGTGCGTTAATCATGCATGTCTGTTACCATGTTGACACACTCCATGAGTGGCAGCCGCATGGCCTGATTCCCTGAGAGACTAATCACACATGCGGGGGTCTCGGGTGTCGCTTCCAGCAGAGCCACCACGGCCTCAACACCCATCTTGCTGCTCTGCACACAGAACACATTCACATCTGAACAATACACTCACATCTGACGGCTGTACACTGAACAACACACTCACATCTGACGGCTGTACACTGAACAACACACCCACATCTGACGGCTGTACACTGAACAACACACTCACACACAGGCAAACACACTAAACACTTTTACAACAAAAGCAAGCACATCCTAGAAGCAGAACAGAAGTTGCATCTTGTTCCACATTCAATGATAAGCAGAAGATCTCTCGCCATCATCTCTCACCAGAACTCTGTCAAACGCTGATGGAGTTCCACCCCTCTGGACATGACCCAACACAGTGACACGCGTGTCATACCCCAACCTCTGAACCACCAGCTACAGAAAGAGAGAGAAAGAGATAAATGAAAAGAAAAACATGTAACATTTCTGCCTGACTGCCATGCAAGCGTTTCATTTTCTCACGTCTTTAACATAGTTTGATGAGATCAGTTTTCCGTGTTTATCGATGGCACCTTCTGCGATGATCACAATATTCAGGCGGGAACCTTTACTACGACTCTGTAAACCCAACCACACACACAGACATGATTTGTGACAAATCCCTTTTTTATTCACATTGACTGTTAATCTGCTCAGAGAATGACCAATAATCAGCCTCATCGATGTCACAGTTTCACTAATTCACATGCTGCTTGTGTGAACGTGATGTAAACATGAACAGAACTGGTTCTGGTTCTGGTTCTAGTGCTGTGACTCACCTCCCCCAGTCGAGCACACATGTGGTCCTCCCATCCGTCCTCTGGTGGAGCTTCTGGAATGAAAAGCCAGTCAGCACCAGACGCCAGAGCAGACACCACAGCTAGATACCTGCAGAACCAGCATCAGAACCAGATCCGATCAGATCAGATCAGAGAGAGATCAGATCACAAGCAGCAGACAAAGACGTACCCGCAGTGGCGTCCCATCACCTCCAGCACAAATGTTCTCTGATGGCTGTAAGATCAGACTCATGTGTCAGACAGTTGTAATGGACATTGTATTGTGACAATGACTGTCCTGAGGGAGTGACTTCACCTCTGTGCAGTGGTGCTGATGGCATCTATAACCTCCATGATCCGATGAAGGGCAGAATCAGCGCCTATCGTCATGTCAGTCCCGCAGAAGTCATTATCAATGGAGCCCACCAGACCCACAATGTTCAGGTGAGTGTACTGTTGAGCCAAAGAGTCTGTAATCCTGCCTGAACACCAGCACAAATATAGTCACACAGCTGCAGTTCCTGTGAATGACAGCAACGATTTCACACACACTCATTAATATGGGAAGATATTTGTTTCCTCATGGAAAGCGGAGTTGATGTTTTCACCTCAGAAACATTTTGGCAGCTTTTAACAGAGAGCAAACAGAAGGACTAGTGATGTTGGTTTTGTAAGGAAAGAGCCAAATAAAACGGTACTAGAGTGACACCATGTTTACAGATTAGCAGATCAACAACGTTTCACTCTCAGAACGCCTGAAGATTGTTTTACTCATTTTAAAATAGAAAACTATAACAACAATATTAAAGACAAATTATTATTTAAGAATCACATGAATGGCATGTTAATACAATGACGGTATAAGGTGGTATCGTTTGTGTTTGGGTAACTCGCAGCACAAATCTTGTAGCGCTGTAGTTTGAACACAACACAGCAACTGCAAACACACTTCTGCACCGGAACAACTTTGTCATCCATTCGCTCGCTCCGGTCCCACGTCTGTCTGCAGGCAGGCTTTACCTTCCCTCACCAGCTCGGCCAGCAGATTTCTCCACTCGCTGCGGAAGATGTTTGCTCCCGTGAGGCTTCCGTCTCCTCCGCACACGCACAGGTTGGTGATGCCGCGCTGCACCAGATGAAACGCTGCTGCCAGACGCCCGTCTCGGGTGGTGAAGGCTTTACAGCGGGCGCTGCCGATGATGGTGCCGCCCTGATACATGTGACATCACAGCTTCAATACCACCGTACTGTGTTTTAAAAGATTATCCTCATCTCACTGCTGTAATCTGTCAGAATGAACCTGCGTTCAGAGCTGTCAGTCGCAGGACCTGTGAGAACATCTCAGACTCACCAGCTGGATGATGTTAGTGACGCTCTGCCAGTTCGCGAGTCTGATGTGGTCGCCGCCGTCCACCAGCCCCTGATACCCCTGAGAAATAAACAGCCGTCAGTGCCGCACATCACCAGAGCGACGCTGGGACTCGTGCGGGCGGAGTGACGTCTCCTACCTCATATATGAGGTAAACTTTGGCCCCCACATAAATGCCCATGCGTGTTACTGCGCGGACAGCCGCATTCATGCCTGCAGGACACACACAGTGTTAGGCATCTGTCCATGCATCGATCCCCACATACATGTGTTGTGAACTGTGCAGTTTGTGCTACATGGAGCGCATGCATGTTTCTCCAATGATCGTTTCTTGTGCAGCAAATGGCAGAAAACGGGGCCGAGCTGATGGTTATGTAACGGGCAGCTCACGCTCCACAGACTCACACAAAACGACACGAGACTGCAGGCGTTCCCACACATTAACTCCTTCATTTCAGCGCCAGCGGCACGTCCGGCTCGGCAGCGCAACGCTCGGTTAGCGCTCTATGCCGCCATCATGTCGAGCTTAACAAGCGCACGCGTTATTTTTGGCCATTCCAGACACGTTTTAAAGGTTTCTGGAAGGAACGCGTCTAAATTGACCAAAAATGCCCAGGTAGACACCTTACTGGGTTTGGACACCACCGGAGACGGTGTCGTGCATTTACGCGAGTCTCACCCTGCGCGTCCCCGCCGCTCGTCAGCACGGCGATGGCTTTCCCCGCGCCGCTCATCCGCAGCTTTTCAAAGTCGACATGCATGACGGCGGATCGCTGATCTATAGTCCGATACTGATGTCCGCAGCTTCCCGCACGCCGGGGTCACGCAGCAGTCGATCCGTGTTCCGCCGCCGCTGCTCTGCTAGTGCGACCCCTCTGTCGGGCGCGCGCGCAAGCTCGCTCACGAGCGCACGTCCGTCACGCTCCGCCTCCCGTTTGCAGCGCGCGCTAGTGCGCGAGAGCCTCGGGCTGCAGAACCTTATTTACCAGTTCTGCCCTTATTTACCAGTTCTGCCCTTATTTACCAGTTCTGCTCTTATTTACCAGTTCTGCTCTTATTTACCAGTTCTGTAACAGGTCTTTACCAGTATACCTTTAGATATATTGTGATTATTGCCACATTGTCTTTAAACTGCTCTGTGTAATAACATTTTTCATTTTAGAATGTATTTTGTGTAAATAAACTCAGATGTAAAAGACTTGCACCGCATTCATACAAAAGCCTTTATTTCTTTCATAATGTACATGATTAGGGTGACAAGATGGTTACAATAGTAACTTAGCTTCAATAATTACACAAACATCAAGCAGCATCCATGTGACAAACAACATCACTGTTAACAGGTTATTACTGATCACAACCAATGTTATTATCAAAAGAATCTGAAGATCTCAGTCCACCTCGCTTCTCTCCAGGAAGTCTGTCAGCGTTCCGTTATCAACAGGAATGAACAGGTACTCAACCCCGTCAGCTCCCTGTGACACACACACACACACACACCGCTAAATGACTGCCTTTGGGTTTTCAATATAAAACACTGGGAACTGAAGTTTGGACCTTCTTGGTTCGAATGAGTTTGTGATCTCTGAACTCGGTGAGCTGTGTGCGCAGTGTGATGTCACTGTTGACCAGGAAAGACTCTCGACAGCGCTGATAAAAGTCCTGGAATGATAAACCTGAGAAACAGCAAAGACATTCACTGGACAGAATCACTGAGGCCATTTCAGAACCTCATTAAAGCAACTTGTCAACTTTAAATTTCTCTGATTTCTGAAGTGCATTATTGTACTCGATCACCCAAATATAGAATTCTCCCTAAATAATATCACGACTGTGACAGGAGTGAAACTGTGTGGTCTGAGCGTCACCTGTATATGCAGGATTATCTTTGTTCTCTAACTGAAACTCTGCCAGTAATCTGAAGATCCCCCTACATGAGACAAACACAAGATAAACACAAGACACTCATGAGACCTTCCAAACACGTCACCATTAACTACCATAAAGTCTGTCATATGTTCCAAAATTCAAAATGTTTAATATTTGACCAAATCGTAGTTAGGTTGAGTACCTCTCAATGTAAGATTTTGGCAGATATTGGGGAAGTGTTGAGTGCAGTCAGATACCTGGCGTTGGGCGTGAGACTGCGCAGCACGTGTGTCAGTGAGCTCAGAGCAAGAGCTCCTGTCTGCTGTACCAGTAGCGAGTTCTCATACGATGTCTCTTCTGTGTACGGCAGGTATGTTGTCGTTTCGTACCAAAGCCAATTGAACATGCTCATTTTCGCTTGATCCCAGACTGACAAACACAGAAAAAACATCAGACAGCTGCACACATTCATTACTGTCCAACATCAGACACATGGTTAGCATCAGACACTTGTGCACAATGCTAAAGTTTGAAAACTTGACAGTGCAGCTCGTTTAAACACTGAAGACTGCAGTGCAATGTTGTGTGAAACTCACAAGATACTGACAGCAACATACAAGCGTGCGCACACAGACACACAGACGCACGCACAGACGCACACACACACACATGGTAGCAGTGCTGGACTGAGACTGACTGAGCGGAGCATTGATGTGGTCAATGGAAGCCAGAAGGTGTAGGTTGGGAATGGAGGCCAGTTGCCCCAGTGTCTGCTGGTTCTTCTCGCCCCTCAGCATTGGCCCATCAATGTTATTGATAATCAGATAGATGTGATTGGTCTGATCTGGAGAAGAAAGACATCAGAAGATCTCAACTCACTGCAGATCAGCAACCAAACTATTCATTTGTGATTATCACAATCTGCTTGATCTACTTCACATTTAAATCAAGCACAGAATCTGAGCTCACAAACAGGATAAAGAACAACAACCAATGAATGTATGGATCAATCATTAGTCATTGTGCAGCTCAATTTATGAAATAAACAGTGATGGTTGCCCACAGCTCTCAGTGTTCAGTGTTTTTTACTCACCGCTGGTGGAAAGTTCAATGCATAGATTAAGTGTGGCAAACTGTACCTGACAGACACGTCACTGTTAAATACTAACCCTCTTTAAGAGTCCTCACAATGAAGTCTAGCTGGTCACCCGGGTTACGAAAGGACCCTTCATGCTCCAGTATCTCTCCAGTGATGCAATTTAAAATCTGACAAAGCACACAGATCATGTGACGTTACAGCATGACACAGCAGCACACAGATCATATGACGTTACAGCATAAAGAAAAAGAGACATTAGATATTCCTTAGTGTCTCTGTCACAGACAGCATAAACTCATGTTTGAAACAGAATCACTAACAGAACATCTGCAAACTGACCGATTTAAGAGTGATACTGGGGAAAAAGCCATTGACCACCAGATGGTCGTAGCCCGACAGCAGCGTTGTGCGAAACTTCTCCAGCAGAGATTTCTTAGAGCCCAAACCGTAGATCAAGATGTTAAACCCCATTCTGAAATACAGAGGAAGACGTGATTGAAACATGCCTCATAATTCATCATAAATGTGACAAACATCTTCTAAGAAACACTAACTGTAGCTGCAGCATCCATTTGTTGAAGTTCTTCTCATGTTTTGCATTAAGCTGGTTCATTTCTTCTGCGAAACATTGCGGCTTCTTATTCAACAGGCTGATCAGAGTTTCCTACAAATACAGTGAAACATCTCAGTTACTCCTGACAGACTCATGACCAGCAGTTGCAGATGATGATGATGATGACGACCACTGACCCGGTCCAGTTTGGGCATCTGGAGCTTCTGAAGGGTCCGATCTGATGTTAGGACTTTTGAGCTGCTGTGAGCTTCAAAATATTCCCCCACAAGATCAGACTGTAAATCAGATTAAATCAGACATTTACAAAAAACATCTATCAGCCAAAGCACTGAACCTATATTTTCCAATATCATTGCCATGTTCAGTATCACTGTCAGCCATCGGGTCAGAACCACACTGATGAAACGTTCACCTCAGGTGCTCTCTTGCCCTTTTTACTGGGGGTTTTATAGAGGGCACCAGCTGATGAGCCTGCGCTGGATTTACTGGGAGTTTTGGGCTGGACATCAGGTTTCTCATGTTCTTTGTCTTCATCAGCTTCATCTTCCTCAGAGTTGGATGGGGAGAAATCACTTTCACTGTCTGATCTCAGTGTTGGTGCTGGACAATGAGAGGCACAGTGAGGATGTGACAGTAAACACATCTACACCCTCATAAAGTCAGACACGCTTTCACAAACACTTTACAAATTCAACTAATCTGTCTGTTATTAAAATGCTCCTCCTTTCAAATGACATTAAAACCTCCCTTCATGACACTATTAATCCATCCTCAGAGCAGCAGTACTGCAGCACTCACACTTTGTGCTGTTGGAATATTCTGTTCCCTCAGATTACAGTGGATTATTGCAGTAAATAATCTTTCATGTTGACTTAAAGCATTTGATTTTAAACCAATTATATTTGGTAACTAACAATCAAACCTGAGAGTCGTTTGCGCAGTCTGTGTGGAGTTGTTGAGATAAACTGAACTTTCTTGCCCTGGAAACACAGAGAACAGTGTGTAAAACAACAGAATGTAACAGTGATTCTGAATGTGTTGAAATTCATTTGTTTACCTTCTGAGGAGTTTTGTTCTGACTGGCTGATTCTGTAATGACAAAATGTAAGTCACTTTTCAAAGAGGAAGGAGAAAAATACAGCATGACAAAGAGGATTAAAACAAACTTTTGGTGGCACGGGTCGGACTTGTAGAATCCTCGTTTGTGTCTGATGTGCAGAACGTCACACTTTTGCCAGGGGTTCTGGCCCATTCAGAGGCTAAACAGAGACAAACAATGCACTCCTTACATGCAGAACAGTCCCACATTACAGCAGTGAATCAGTTCGACCTGAATGACACAAGCAAACAGGAGCAGCGGCTCTGTTCTCACCCATCTGAGACATTTTATTGGCCCGTTTGATGGTCTGAAAAGAAAACACAGTCGACCCAGCAGTTCTTGTTCCATTTTCACTCTCATCTGTTGTGAGAAAAACAACAACCAGTGAAAATCAGAATGAATATGAATGTGATCTACATCAACAAACAAACTGCTTGTGAACTGTTTAGTGTTCTTTACTCCAGTAAGTTCTCACTGCTAGTTTAAAACAGCAGTTTAATGTTCAGTGTGTTTATTACCATGTGTCCCGCTGCAGAGAGCTTCCACGTAGATCTGCTCATTCAATACTTCATCATCATCATCCTCTTCCTCGGCTCTTGACGTCTGAGGAGCCCTCGGGGTCGCCAGGGTTTGTACCGTCCCGTGAGCTGCTTTCACATCTAAATCAATCAGATGCGAGATATTCAACCCGGATCAGTAACAGAACCGCACAGTAAATGACACGAGGCCGCTGACAAGCAAAATAAACGCACATTAAAATGCTTTTAATGAAACTAGAAAGCTAACAATAATACAAACTATGTAAAGCTATAGATGCAGTGATGTTGAACTTTTACCGTGTTGTTTTTCAACAATATGATCCAAAACATCTTCATCAGACACGAATCGGACCTCTAAACTCTGTTTCTGCGTCATGCCGCGGTGCAGGAAGTAACCTCAGCTCTCAAACTGTAATGTTTGTCTCCGGGTGTGTTTAATAAGATCGCTTTTCATCTTACAGCTTCATTTTGGTGACTTAGGAAAACCTCGCGCGTCGCGTCGCGATTCGGCGCCACACCAAGACTTCAGCCCACGTGACTGAAGAACCGCGTCGTTTGACAGCCTCCAGCCAATCAGAGCTCACCTTCCCTGAAAACTACATCTCCCGCAAGCCCGAGGTGACGTCACGTCGTTTTCAATAGTGTTTGAAAAGCGTTATTTGTGTAAAAGTGTTAAAATGTGAAACCTGTGTCAGAAATGTCTCTGATAGTGTCTCTGATAGTGTCTCTGATGATAGTGTCTCTGATAGTGTCTCTGATAGTGTCTCTGATGATAGTGTCTCTGATGATAGTGTCTCTGATAGTGTCTCTGATAGTGTCTCTGATGATAGTGTCTCTGATGATAGT
>JBAJNP010007853.1:0-21536 GCA_036877545.1 Yasuhikotakia modesta | reverse complement strand
TATAATGGTTTATGACTGAATATTGCATGTATTGTGGATTACGAAAACAGTCAAATCTTTGCATGTGAACATTGTTTTTTCCTCTGTAAGACTATAAACCCCTAAACTGGTCAGTTTAACATGTTGCCAGATATTTTCTCATTTCCAGTGAATTATAATGAGCTGATCGAGGTGATTTTTGTGGTTGTATGACGTCAGATCTGTTGCACGTCACCACATTGCCTTGTGCCTCCATGACACTTGATATTTTGTTCTGTAAAGCATCATAAATCGTTTTGTAATCGATTTCAGAAATGCTAGCAATAGCTTGTCATTGAATAAACCTTAATTTAATTTAACTGAATAAACCTTTAACACTCCCGCACCTTCCACAGATAAATAAATATATTTACACCATTTATTTCTAGCAGCAGGATGTAAAAAGACTTTCACCTGCAAAACAAAAAAAGGTTATAAATAACCTAATAATAACCTAATAATAACAATAAATCAGATGCTCAAGCACTGTAATGCCACGGTATTTCACAGATCATGTTAACATTCATGAACTTTAAATCTGGTTAATCTTTGTGTTTTTGTTAAGACGATGTGAAGACGACGTGAAGACGATCTGGTCTGTGGGTTTAATCTGGTTTAATCACATGCAGAATTAAAGTCTGTCTGGCTGTTGGTCTCAGACTAAGTTTAACTTAATAAATTGTAAATAAATAAACCTGTATACTCGTAAAAACATTTTTAAAACAGCGAAAGCTTGAGTTTGATGCAGGAACGGAACGAAGCACTTATATAATACATGCCCAGACCACGACATACGATGTGTTAATATGAAGCCCTAAAAGTCTTCATATAACTTAAATTATTTTTTTTAATGGAAGAAATTTAACACGTTTCTGTTTCGTCTGTTTATAATAAAATGTTGAAGCATTTTCGTTTCCCGTCGTTAAAAAGCAATGATGTCGTTTTCGGTTCTTACAACAAAAAGACAAACGTGTCAGAAAAACATCATAGTCGTATTAATTTACACCCAATTTACACATACAAATTATTCATAAACATAAAACCTTTGGACTTAGAAAAGCATTATACTAATGTTGTTTTTATCATAGTTTTTAACAAGGTTTAAATGTTATGTGTTAAATAGGGTAATAACGTGTCGTTTAATAACGTGTTTGAGTAAAATATCTGTAGTTATCTAAACATGCATTTACAGGCGTGTTTTAAAACTCAGTGAAAGTCTTAAATGATGCTCAGTTTTCTGTGTAAAACACTGAAATATTCATTTACAACAAGGAATCTGTGCATCTACGTCTGGGGTTGAATTTGGCCCACTGGCCCTTTAAAAGGTAAAATCACGCACCTTTTTGACACCCTCCAGTCAGCTGTATCCATAACTGTGACATCACTTCCTGTGAGATACAGTAAGCCAATAAACATCATGCTCTGCAAAAACCAAGTGCAATGATGGAAATGTATCTATGGATAAAAAACAATCTCCACTGTAACATATGTAATAACTGATGCGTATATTTAATATATATTTACACTAACAATAATTGTTCTTTTGTAAACAATTGTTTGCTTATGCTACAAGATTAGAGACGCACAGAAAACAATAATACATTATAAAATCATTATAATGTCTCACAGTAACTAGTTGTTACATAAAACTCAGAGTTTGCTTAATGTAGTTTTAGTCTTATTGTGTATTACCTTCAGAGTGTATAACCATTAGGAAAAACAGCATCAGATGTCCGCAGTATCTGGGTGACTTGCTGTAAATTATTCATGAGCTATTTGAATACATGCAAATGCATTGGCACGGCTCCGGGTAGCTATGGCAACCATTAGTTAACCCCGCCCCGCTCAGCATCAGCACCAGTTTTGTTTATCTCAGTGGTTTTGGTCATCTGCCCCCCTGGTCGAGTTTAAATAGGACCGTGATGTTTCACACGACGCAATGACTAAATATCTATGAGCATTTGTATGTAAAAGTAGTATTAAAATAATACAACAATATAAATAAATATAAACAGCACATATATTCACGTATGAACCCAATGGAGCTGATTTGAGTGTTTCAATTGAAATTACTGTAGTAACATTGGAAATATACTTTATGTTTTACAAACCAGACCATTTGGAGTCTCTGGTCTGAAAATCAGGAGCCTGCAGGAGCATGAAAACCTGAAATAATCTGATGTTTGTCCGCACAAAATTAACTTAACAGTTAGATTACAAACGTTGCCTTGCGTTCGTGTCTTAAACTGTGGCGCCACCTAGAGGACAAACCCTTTATAACATGTTGTGAAGGTCCAATTTATAGCCGTAAATAAAAACAAAGCGTCTTGCACCAACTTGAGTTTAATTTACATTCATTTGGCACAAAACTTACAAAAACAGTCTTGATTTTTAAACACTTTAACAAGAGATTTTAGTGAGTACATTAGATACATTTAATAAGATTGATTAACCTGTGAGTGAATTCATCACTGTACCCTCCACAAGTCCATCATATCTCCATTATTCCTCTCTGAAAATCTTCTATTCATCAGATCTTTGAGTTTAAATAATCCCACTATCTGTGTTTTATAGGCCTTTGTTGGATGTTAGTTTACATTTTAAAAGGCATTTCTTTTCAGCTGTTAAATAAAACGACATCTTGTGTCAAATGTGCTTTTGTTTAGTGATTGTCTGGTTAGTACATCAGCACACTTCAGCAAACATTTTGAATCCCACTGCATACGATAATATTTTGTTTCTAGGTGATTAAGTTTGTGATTATTTCCTATTTCTATGTCACATACTACAAAGACCTCTAAATGCATTTAAACGATCACAGAGCAGATGAAACCGTAATACTGTAGTAAGTTAGAACTTTAAAACCCTCAATTACTGTAAATGAATAAAACAAAGGAACAGAACACTCAAAAAATGAAAACTGCCATAATTTTCTCACTGCCCTGTTTCTCCAAACTCAGATTGTTTGGAGAAACAAACCGCCTTCAAATAAACTTCAGAAGTATTTTAGTCCAAGTCTTTAGGGATCAGAGAGTAACTCTGTGAGGAGCAACTAAATAATTCAGTTGCGGGTTTTGAGAAAATGATGACAGAACTTTTAATGATGACAGAATTACCTTTTTTCCTTTAGGATCAAACCTCTGCTGTCACTCCTAATGTAAAACACCAGAATATTATTTGCTCATGAAGGAAACAACAAGCTGAATATCAGTTAATACATCAGACAGAGGTGTTGTTAACAGTGATACATCATTGGAGATGAAGTCAGTTTGTTCATGTGTGTATTGTACAGTGTGGATCCTTCTCTAGGCACTTAGAGCTGCAGACATGTGCAACACACACACACACACACACACACACACACACACACACACACAACATTACTCAGTCAGTGTTATGCACAACAGCTAGATAAAGTGCACAGTTTAAATGGAGGCAACAAACAGATCAGAGACACACACACAAACACACACAGGTGTTGGACTATGTCTATTAATTCACATGAATAATATTTCTCTCCCGTCACCTGATGTTCCTTTGGTTAGATTTGAGCTACAGGGTTCAGGTGAGAATCTCAGTCCTGTGAAATCATCCCTAAATCAAATCTCATATTGCTTCATGAAACCTATTTCAGTGCCATTAAGAATTCTTGCATGCAACATAATTTTTATGACAATAAGCGCTTAGATTTTCATTGACATATTGAGCTTCATTGTCATAACAACAATGACACACTGCAAAAAAACTTAATGGCTGTCCAAACAAGGTTTATATTTACACAAAACATTAAAGTGTTGTTTATATAAACACACACACAGCCTGTAAACTCACGTGGGCCTTTGTTCTTATGATGGCAGTGATGTTCCACATGTAATCTCTGCAAATACTGTACTGCACAAAATACTGTACTGCACAAAATACTGTACTGCATTAGTTGCAAGTTTCCAGACAGACAGTAAATATTGCACTTACAGGACGCTAATGTTTCGGCGAATGGCAAAACTGACATTCACTGCGTGTCTCTGCACCAAACGCACACTGTACACACACCTGCATGGAAACGCTAAACAGACAATCCAGCACACGTTTAAAATGAGTCACGTTTCTCCGTCACACGTTGTCTCTTCTGTTCGTTGGCAGCATACGCTCAAGTTAAAAATCAAACCAAAAATCTCAAATCAAAAGTTTACGCTTATTGTTTGTGCCACAGGCTCTATGATATCATCCACATGTCTCTGATGTCATCTGATGCTAAAAATTGCCACTTGCATCACTGCACATGCATCACTGCTGCAAGCTCAGTGGCAACTTCCTGCAAGGGCCGTCATTGTCAGCGCCGCCCCCTGCAGGCTACCGCTTGTTATAGCCTAACTGCTGGAACTTGCGCAAAAGGATCTGCGTCAGGTCAAAGGTCATGAAGCTAATGCCCACCGCAATTGGACCTTTGACCCAGTTCATACTCAGACCCTTATACAGCCCACGGATCACACCCTCTTCCGCCACAATCTCCCTCATGGTGCCCACGATGGTGCCGTAGGTGTGACCCGTGACACCTGCCGTCTGCATGCGTCTACGCACCACATCCAGCGGGTAGGAGGCGGACTGACCGATCAGCCCTGCGCACGCCCCAAATGCCAGACGCTCGTATGAGTACGGCTGCGGGCGGCCCGTCTCCTCTGAAATAGCGAGAAGAGAGAGAAAAGCAACAAAAATCACTTTAAAAAACAACATTTAAAAAAATAAAAGTTAAAAAGTTTTATATTCTTAACTAAAAACTTTGTCTGGCTGGCAAATGTTTTTATGGAATGCAAAGTACAACTAAACTAATTAAACTAATTAACAACTAAAAATATATAAAAACAAATCTAACTGTATCAAAATTTAACAAAACCAGTTATGCAACACTAAAGTTTTTACCTGCGTGAATTTTCTTCAGGGTCTCATATGTGAAGAAACTGAGTCCTGCATAAGGAACGACCCCCAGTATAGTGGGAGTAAATCCTCTATAGAGGGTCTTCAGTCCCTCCTCCCGCGAGATCCGGACGAACACGTGCAAGATGTTACTGTACCTGACAATTTAGACATCACAATCAAATGACGTCCACTAAATATCATCTACTTCCAAAATGCTAATGTTAGAAGCTAATAATAAAATGTTTATTCCTAATGTGTCACTGATGTACTGAAAACATTACATAAACACACAACAACAAAGAAAATTCTGTTTGTATGACCTCATACTTAGAATCACATGGAGTAGGTAGTAATTTTGTATCTGTTTTTCAGGTCTTACATTTCTTTGGGTGTAACAGCCATGCGGGCGCGAACCATATCCAGAGGGTACGTCAACATAGCAGCGGTGGTCCCAGCCAGAGAGCCTGCCAACAGCCGGGGGACAGGGGGCAGAGCTCTGAGAGAGAGACATGAGGAGTCAGAGAGAGAGAGAGAGATAAAGATGTAAAAGACAGCATGTTGTACAATGAACATTATTGTTACAATATTGACTTTTTGACCACAAAATTTCCATGAGTTTGGAAACAAAATGTCATTTTGCATGCATGCAAATCACAGCTTTAAAGTTCACAAACACTTCCCTAAAACGACGATCTATATCTATGAACATGGGATAGCTTTAAATCAACATTATATTTGCATTCACTCGTTCTGTACACACATCCACATCAGTAGCCATTACAAACCTGTATCAGTTTAACAATAATGTTACTGTAACACATATTACAGTCAAACTCTTCTGCAAGGAGTTTAAAAGGCAACACTCTGTTCAGTCAACGTGTTTATTCTCACACTCACTTGCCCTGGAAGCCGTAATACTGTCCCAGAATCCTCTTGTACTGTTCATGCGCGCAGAACTGAATGGCTGCGTATGGAATGACGCGCACCATAGTGGCAGAGTTTCCCCTCCACAGACTGAGGAATCCATCCTTCAGATACGTGCGGTAAATTAACCTGTACGCCTCCTAAACACAAACATTCATCTCACCTTTATTCTCACAGTTTTCACAATGCATTTCTATTTTTTAGTAGCTGTACAGAAAATGCATGTTTCTATGTTAGCATGCAAAACCAGAACAGTCTTTTAAAATCTCTTAAAGCAACATATTTATTTTTATTTTAAGAAATATATGACATGATAATTTACAAGCTAAAATACAAACTGACATTGTCTGACCATCTTATATCTACACTATTAATAAACTACAACTAGTTACAACACAGAGATATAAACTATTATATAATTATGAGAAAATTCACATTAAAGACAAAGAAAACCTGTCACCTTAGCGGAGAATCTGTTTGAAGACACTAGAATGGAAAAATACACAAAAAACGTTTTAAATATTTTACCTAATACACTTTAAAAATACAACAATCCACAACCACATATGTTGATGTTCCTGCATGTGGTTTATTGTACATTTTAAAGATTTATAACTGACAACTGATACATTCATGTTTGTCGTCTCTCAGTGTCTGTGAGAGTTTAAACTCTTGCCTTGAAAGATGATTTTGGTTCGATCCAGAGGGGCAACAGCTGTTTTAGCCACAGCCCCTGCAAAAGCCCCAGAGAGCAGGGAGTTCAGAACTGACCGACCCTGTTTAAAGCCCTAAACACACGTGCACACACACACACAAATATACACACACCCATACACACACAAACACACACACAAAGAACAGATTCATACAGAGATTAGTCAGGGTTCATGAACTGTACAATAAACTATTCAGACACACCCAAAACTATTTAGATAAGTCTGATAAATACAGCAGCCATGTTTTTAAAAATGAGTCTTTCACTCAATCCTGTGAAAACTGACTAAAATTAGACAATGTTTAAGGGTGTAGTTGAGTTTTAATCTGTAAGACTGGGTGATGTTTAGACATGTTCTGACACAATTGTTTTACTCTGCAAAACAAGATCATCTGTTTTTACAACCTCAATTATTTAACCAAACTCATGTCATCAAGTCACATCAAGTCAATACGTCACCTTCATGTCTCAACAGGTTGAACTGTTACATGATTCTGGACGTTAGTTTGCACTAACAAAAACAAACTCAACATGAAATTATATTTATATAAAACAGACACCAAACTGCTTCCAGCTGTTTAATTATATCAGAAACAACAAAACAAACATCATGCTAAATAAAAATAAACAGACTAACAGCCTCTTAACCTTAATATAAACATTAATTTGAGGTCTGACATTATTTTAAGCTTCAAAACATCCCACATTTGTGGAAAATGTCATTAAAATATTGTTTAAATAAATACTATGTACACCAACGGCTGATGGAAGACAGAACAAGCAGAGTTCAGGAAAAATTTTGCTGCTGATATCTGGAAAGTTTGTAGGATCTGTAGTTGCTCCTGTTACGTAATTAAAACCTCTTACCGCACATGTCAGGACAAACACAGCTGTTTATTTCCACATTCCTCTGACAACACAGTGATACATGGTTACTGTACCTGTGATCACAGCTAACAGCTCTTGTAATCATTTTTAAGGAATAATTCACACAAATACATAATTTATAACTTATTTTATAATACTGCTGTGAACCACAGACAAACTATGTGGATTTAAAGTGACAGAAGGGTGAGTAAATTAAGACACTTGCTTCCACTTTGTTACAAACTCTGTTGCTTGAAGACATAAAAATAAAAAAGACATTATTTTAATCCTCTGAACTCAACACCTTTGCTTTTTGAAGCAGGTAGATTCAGAAGAAAAGATTCTCACCTCTGATTGGCTGGAGGAGGGGCGAGGCAGAACCTCACCCTGCGTTAGCGCCCCCTGTCGTTCTTGAACGGCGTTGCCCATCCTGACCTGATCCATTCATACACAGCCGCACACAGGGGCTGTTACAGAACCCACTCGCTCACAACTGTTCCTGCCAAAACATCAGACAAACAGTTAAATATGAGTCTCACATTTAACTAACTAACTAACTATCCTAGACCTACTTTTAAAACTACTTTAAAGACTTCTTAAAAATAAACCCCCCTGATTTTTTGATAACATAATACAGTTTTTATCTAATTAGTATAATGCAAAAAAGTATTATTAAAAGTATTCTTGAAATTAAGCGATAAGGTATGTTTTCCTCTATCTACTATAAAAATACTATTGACAATAATTACAAATTAAAAAACACTAAAAAATAAAACATTGCGGGTCCTGAGATTTTAGGAAGGAAATGACAATAATGTCACTGCTCATTTTGTCCCAGGAAAAAATTCATGTTCATAATGCAAAATATATCATTTATTTGTATTTGATTTTGAGGTGACCTGCATTAAAGTCTTCTGTCAGACTGATTTCACCTCATGAGATTATATTTATCTAATATTTACATATATAAAGCGATTTCATCACGAGACAGCCTCAGTATACATGAGCGATAAATTAATGTTGAATGAATCTCACGGCAGGCGTTAAACAAACAGCTCCAATGAAATGCAAAGAAGAAATAAACTTCATTTAAACAAGCAGGTCAAGTGAACCGATATCTGAGGTGTCGACATCTGGATCAAATAACATCTGAATGGGTTACACACATTCACCTCTAATAATAGACCAAACGCTGAATTATTCAGAGCCAAAACAGCCTCTGATATGAGCACAACACCATCCAATACATTTATTTAATTAGCTTCATTTCTGTTCCTTGTTTTTCTAATGTTTGTTAGAAATGTATTTTTGTAATAGTGCTTTGCAACAACGCAAAACTGAAATATAGAAACAACTAAAACAGATATGAATTGAATTTGTAAGTCGCTTCGGATAAATGAATGAGTGTAAATGGTAAACTTTGCCTGTCAGGACTCTTTGACGTCAAGTGAATGTTGACCAATACAGTGGGTTTCAGAAACAAGGTTAAACAGTAGGTATGATCTCACTGACCCGGGGCAAAAAACTCATGCCAGTTGCCCATCAGACGAGGGCTGTTGTAACTCCACCAGTGTTCGTGGATCAGGTAAATAATTAATGTCTTCCACACCTAAACATTTCCTTTGCTGTGAAACAATTGAGTTTTTATTGTAAGAATGTCTTAAGATGATCTTGGAAACATCGCTAAAAATAATAAAGATGATTGTGTGTCTTATGACGGCAGGCACTGTTAAACCCTGAGCGCTGTTCTCAGATCAGTTAAGGTCAGCTGTAAGCAGAAGCCTTGTGGGTAAAAGGTCTTTCACAATGACATACTTTCAGCGCAGAACGTTTGAGTAACAACACTCACACAACCTTCAGCTGCTACGGGGTGACTCCTCAACTTCTGCTACGGTGAGAAACTTCACAGCTTTGTTTCGCAAGGATCAGTTTATCCCAGAGTAATTTATTAATCTAAAGGTTTAATTAAATCTGTTGTATATCTTGACATGCTGTTGGTTTGTTAAGTTGTGGTAACAGAATTATATAACTTTACAAAACAGAACGTGAATGCAGAAGACGAGATGAAGGTAATTTCACATTCAATCCTGGTTTAAAAGCTTTAAAGCCTGGATTAGGTTGAGAAATGTGTCACACTTTTGAAATTAGCATTAGCACTACACTTAACATTTCCACAGTGTTTCTGAACAGCGATGTGTACAACATACAGTTGGGATGTTTGCCCACTTAAATGTGATAAACGTGTCACAGGGCTGATGTGTCAGACAGGATACATCTGCAACGTTGGAGACTTCATAACTTCGGGCTACAAAGCAAATTAATCAAGTCAACTTCCCTTTCAAATTAACCTGGGGTTATACGATGATGTGTTTATTTCCTTTGTCTCATCCATCAACAAATGGAAGTAGTAACGTCAGACTGGTTTTCACACTGGTTTCCAGAACATTCCTCCATCAGACCACAGTCCCGCCCCCAAAACGCAAGCCAATGAACACCAGGAAAACCACTACTAGATTTATTTTATGACCAGTTTGCTGAGGCGATTAACAGCCACACTGGGTTCAAGTCTAAGCATGTATTTTACAACACAAGCTTGTCTGTTACCTTCCAAGAGTATCGCATGATGAATCAACTACATTCCTTCTGTGATTATAAAAACATATAACTAACAAGAATAACATCAATGGTATTTATTAAACGATGATGGCATAAACACAACACACACATCACAATGTGAGTGCATTGCTTTAACACGAGAGGTGTGTAACATCACATAAAAATGAGTTTAGGACAACAAATGTTTACATAAGACAGGTCAGAAATGTGCCAACAGCTGATACACAATGTCACAACACAACAGCTGTACGGATCACCATTTATATCATCTGCAGAGTAACGTGATCATTGCTCAAGTTAAAGATAACATCACATCATCACATTACATCACAGGTGCCACGTCTGTCTGTCCCCCTGCAATAAACCATCAACGTCCATTATGAGAGAATTTGCTGTTGCACATATACAGTTTAATAGATAACGTCAACAAACCAGATTAACATGAAACAAAAGGAAAATACTTTGATTGTGAAAAACAACAGACCATAAACACTGAAAGAAACAACAACAGGTCGTATTTGCTTCTTCACGATCATATTAAAGCAATGAACGTGTTATTTCCTCGTGATCGCCTGACACATTTCTCAACATCAATATCAGTCACTAGCCTTAGCATGTTAGCACAACAACACTTCTCAGGGTCTCATAGACACGAAGCTTATGTCTCACCTGATTTCTGACAGCACTTGTTGGGTCTCTTGTTGGCTCACGATCAGGAGAAAACCGTCCGCTTCGCACAGATCTGAAGGTAGTTTGATCAAACAACCCTCTGGAGTTTGACAGCTAACCTCACAAACACACATATGACCAAACTGATAAACTCCACTTACATAAACACTTGCACCAAACCAGCCCGGATCAAACTACACCCGCACGTACTGCAGCAGGGAGCCGTTTAAATCCATGTTGTTTTACTTTCATGGCTGCTAGTGTGACTTTGGTTTCGTTAACTTGCACGTTTCACGCTGTCTGCTGTCAGACTGACTGACTAGCACGCGAGCGCTGAAGGGCGAGGCCAGGTGCATCATGGGAGTCGTAGTGCGCAGCGGGGTCGCGCTCGTCTCGGATAGGCCAGTTCGAGGGGCGTCAAACGCTGGAGAGGGAGGGTGTTAAGCTTGTACATTTCCATGCTATACTTCTACTTACTTTGAAAGTACGATGCAAATAATGCAGCATGATAACCTGATTATATGTTTATCAAAGGACAACGGTATCATTTTCTTAGCTGTTTACTTTCATAAGTAAACAACTAAGGGAACATGGTTAAAACGTTGCCTAACTTTTTTCTAAAAGTTCTCTGAAAGTTATTGCAGTAACATTGTTAAAGAATTTTGCTATATATACTATATATCAAAAATGTTATTCCCAAGTTGTTAGTGGAAAGTTGAAAAATGTTGCTGGTAATACAAAGTATTGTAATACATCTAGGCAAGCCAAGATGTCATGCTTAAAACACATGAATATCATTTGCCATGACAATTAAAACACCAAAATGCTGCTAGTTATAGCTGTAAAACAGTTTTACATTTTAAAGGCACAGAAATCATAACTATGGCACTTTCAAATATCAGATTAACGTTAACATTAGAACATTAGCAGAACATTAAATCAACAACAGACACATAACTGGATTATTATAGATCAGTTTTAATTAGAGCTTCAACTAATTTCATACACATACAGGTGACAATACATTGGCGGCTCATATTTTGGCTCACATTGTCTGGGTGTTGTGCGCACGTCTGTGTACTGATGTCGTCTGTTCAGCATAATTAAATCAACACTTTGGAATGTAAAAATAAAAGACGTACAATGAAACGTCAGCTCACTACAGTGAATGTACAAATCAACATCCATTTACAATCCTAGTGCACTTCTGAGCTAAGTGCACTTGAGTCTGCCTGTAAACATTGTCTCAACTGAATCCTGAACAAGCACAGTGTCGTCTGAGGTTAAGCCCACTCTACTAACTACAAGAAAAAAAAACGTTTACACCACAACAAAAATATAAAAAGCATATTTACACTGTAACTTGTAAAGCAATTCTACACATGTGGCCTGATGTCAGACATACCACAGAACTACTGGTAAGATGTTTGCACTGTATACAGTCTGTATGAGCTTCATGCTGAAATGTGATTTCATTGCAGATTTGTGACTGAAACAGAGATCAAAGTTCATTCAGTGGCTCAGACTTCCCTTCTTGCCGGTCCAAAGTTCTCGCAGGTCCACCTGACAGCCGAGGTCTCTCAGAGCGGCCCTGCCCACGTCTCCACAGTCCCGGTGAGCGGCCAAAGCCTGAGATATCAGCGCTTCTGCTCCCATCTCCAGTATGGGTTGACTGAAGTCTCGTGTGCGGGACACCAGGTTCCTCAGCAACATGCAGGACTGTTTCTGTAACGCACAGAGAATGTGAGTCTGCAGTGAGTGCAAATTCACTCAACAACAACACGGCTCAACACTGCAGAGATACCGTTGCATCTGAAGAACAATTTTTAGACAAAACAAAAAAAAACACAAAGGAACATTTTCAGAAACATTGAATCATATATATATATATTGTCATATATATGTGAAAATAATACATCAGTTGAATATTATATAAAGGAACCATATGGTCACCTGCACGTTGACCTCAGCTGGGTGAGCTTTCATGGCCTGCAGGGCAGCCAGTGCTCCGCCACAATCCATGATCACCTTACAGTTATTGGGTTTACGCAGAGCAAGAACACACAGCGCCGCACTCCCCTGTTCACACACCTGAAACGACAGCAGGAATCACAGAACGCGTTACAGCACAGATGCAAAATCTGTGGCAGAGTGTGACAAATACAGAATTGACTATTTCAATTGTTGAGAGTGAATTTGAATTGGCATGAAATTCAAATTAAAATTGAAACGTAAGTAAAAAGATCCTTAATTGGAATTCAAAGAGAATTTTGCATCAGTCAGAAATCAGTTCTGCATGCATTAAAAACCGCTAGTTGTAGTTCTAAGATGCTATAGGCGCACCTGCGCATTGCCCATGTGACGGTTCATCGCCATGACAATGAGTTCAGCCCCGCCTGCTTTTACAATGCCGTCTTTGACGTCGTCATTTCCTGCGATGGCCTTTAATGCACTGAGCACCTGTTTGACAAGCTCCTGGTGGACCAATCACAAACAAACAGACTCACAGCATTATTCATGAGAAACACATGAGGCTTCGTCTCATGGTCAGCCGCTCACCTGACAGTCTAAGCTGTCAGCCAGGAGAGTCATCATGAATTTCAGCCCTCCCAGATCTACGATGTCCTGACAGAACTCGTTTCTCACAGCCAGCCGGGACATGGTAGCACACAGTTCACTCAGCACTGAGGTGTTGTCAGGGTGAGCTGAAACATCAACATCATCTGAGGTTATTTATATACAGTGTCAGCTGTAATAGAATATATGCAGGTATTTATGCAGTCTTTATAGCTGTCAGATTTAGGCTTAACTAATCTGTCAAAGAGTAGTGGTTAGTTTGGGACCAAATGTTGGTTTGTAAACAGCTTAAACAGTATAGACTTGTTACAATACACATACTGATTATTGGCCAGATAAAGTATTGCTGTGCACCTACTGCAGAACTCACCTTTAGCAGCTTCAACTATGACCTTCAGTCCGTTATGCTCTAACACAATCATCTTAGCATGTTCATGCGCGTGACCGAACGGGACACGCACGTCATCGTCAAAGGTCATGACCCTCAGCGCAGCGCAGGCTTCCCTCACGACCTCAGGATGTTCGGTGTGACGTGTGATGCTGCTAGCCAGCAGCCCCAACACGCCGGCCTTCACCAAATCCTGCCTGTTGTTCTCATGTTTTAGACAGCAGTGCCGAACCACACGGGTGCACAGACAGGTGATGGCTGGGTCCATGTGATGTGCGTTTAAAGCACCGATCAAAAACTCTCGTCCTTCCACGTCCAGAAGATCCGGCTGGCCATCCGTCAGCGCTGAGAGGGCTTCAAGAGCGACAGACAGAGCTTCCTTCTCTTCCCCAGCTCTCAGGCAACAAGCTAGGATTGTGGGATACGCGTCCTTTTGTGCCGCCAGGTATCTCTGCGCGAAGCCGAGGGAGCACTGCTGGGTGAAGATCTTTAGATCCTCCAGTGCAGATGTGGAAGATGATGTCACCGCAGTTTTGAGCGACTCTAAAGCCTAAAAACAAGCAAATGGGAAAAAGTGAAAGGGCCCATTTCTTTAGCAAACATATATTAGAACATAATAAATCTTAGAAGATATACCTGCAGAACCTCATGAGTTTGGTCCTCAGTACTTTCTTCAGAAGAAACTTTTGGAATTGCTTTAACAATGTTGCTGAGGTCCACACCTTTAAAACAAATCAAACCCAGCAGTGAAAACAGACTCTTGCATGCTGTGAGCCATGATGTTTCTTCTGTTAACCGATTCTGTCTTAATGTTGTGTATAACTCACCCTGAGACTCAAACTGCTCAATCGCCTCTTTCAAAGCCTCACTGCCCTCCATATCAAACTCCTCAATGTTTTCATTGACGACAGCATCGAAAGTCTCCTGTGTTATCCTGCGTTTTGCCATGACTGCACCTGAAACCGCAAACAGAGGTTCTGCCTGTGCGTGTTTGGTTCTGTCCCATCATAACAGCAAACAACGTGTCTTAGAGACAAAACACACCGCTGCCATGTTTTTGTACATTAGGGTTACAAATGCATGATAAAAACCACGATATTCTGCGGAATTTGTATACGTACTATGAAAATACCACGTTATGTGAATGTAATAATAACTCAAAGCAATGAAACCATCTAGTGACATCACTGTAATATGGTATCGAGACGCAACACAACACAAATCAAGATAGTTTCGGCTCACGATACGATATCCTACCTGTGAGTTTCACTTATTAAACGAAATACTTTAAACAAACGTGATACCAATCAAGAAACTCACCAACACCCAAACTGGACCCCCGTGATAAACCCACCCTGCAGAACGGAAGACAATACGCTGAAAGCGTAACACAGGAAACGAAAAGAACGCAACGCGTGTAAATGTTTAGTGAATTGCACGTAAGCGCTGCGCCTGGGCTGCGTTGAATGCGGCTCGGGTGAGATCCGGGTGAAAAATATGTTCCGGGTTCACATAATAGCGCAACGTTGCAGAGTAGACACGTTTCTTTGAAAGGCAAAACAATACATGATCTCGAGCGCTGCATGCAACCTCTCGTAAATGGTGTCTATTTAAATATATAGTCAATATCACTTTTGCAATGTTTTCTGCCCTTTG
Source organism: Yasuhikotakia modesta (assembly GCA_036877545.1). Taxonomy (NCBI): domain Eukaryota; kingdom Metazoa; phylum Chordata; class Actinopteri; order Cypriniformes; family Botiidae; genus Yasuhikotakia; species Yasuhikotakia modesta. The sequence continues at coordinate 6,192 of JBAJNP010007853.1, read as the reverse complement.
CATTTCCATAGTAATTTATCCATATTACTATCCATAATAAAGTACTATGGTAATTTATTCCATAGTAATTTAGTGTATTCTTTTAAAAAATAAAGTATGAGTTTATGAGTCTATTTCATGTCTATCTGCTATTTATGCTGCAATGGGTTTGTTATTTGTTATATTTTGTGGGCGTGGCTGAGGCTGAACTAAAATTTTAATTTAAAAACATGGCAATAATAACAATGAATGAAAATGGACCAATAATTGCCGAGACAGTAATTGTGAAACAAAATAAAGGACAAACGAGGAAGAACAATAAGGATAAACAATAAACAGCAGCAAAAATACACAATACACACGGTACAGTAAAAGACAAAGAAACTCAATATACAATATGAATAAGAAAAGATAACAATAAAAATGGCATGTTCTTAAGATCTGTTCTCACAGGAAGTACTGAAGAAGCCAAACCCGTTAAACAAGAGGGTGCTCACATATTTTTTGCCTCTAATACGACATATTCGGGGCATCTTTTGTTCATGCGTGATGCCATTGGGGCAGTAAAAACCCTTACGTTTGCACGCTCCCTGCGTCATGACGTAGACGCCACGGCCTCGCCTGAATATAAAACCGCGCCGCGACGTCGCACGTTCTTCTCCCTGCCTGTCCCCACCAGCGGAAGGCAGCGTGCTCTCTGTTATACTATCAGTGCTGAGCGAATCACGAAACATCCATCAAAATGGTGCGTATCATCCGCGTTATTTAACTCAATATCGGTTATTGGGCAGCTAATGCGGCTTTCCGCGATGTTATTTTTAGCGTTTTTGGAAGTTATTGTGGATCTTTCGAGAGGGATGTTTTTTTTGGACAAGGCCGGCGAGCTGTTCCAACAAAACATAACGGCAGCTGACTATTTTGCGGCTTTTTTATTTTAAGTAAATCACTCGTCGTTTATTTAATCTATTTTTTTCACTTTATAGACACGTCTCGCAGGTTTACGGTTTATATTTTCACGCGTTTTGACAGGCCGCGCCTTGTTAGCTAGCCTGTTAGCTCGCCGTGCCACGTATTGTGGAAATTCTGGCGTGTCGGGCAGATTTTAAACCGTATTTCGGTTTTCACGGGTCGTTGTCCTGAAGTTTTAACTGCGTTACGGATTAACCTCCGTTTTCTCGTGTCTCGGGACGTCGTGTGTGCGGTTTTCCTCGGTTTGCCGGTGTTCACGCGCAGGCGTGTACGAGGCGCGCGGCCCTGTGCTGCACGTGCGGTCTGTCGGTACCGACGCGTCACGCACATCCATTGTTAACGCAGAGGTTTCCGGTGAACCGTAAAAACGGTACCGGTGATTACAGATTAATGCGTTGGTTGAATTATTGTCGCGTTAAGTATTTTACAATTAGACGCATGTGACGTCAGGCTGCGATAGTTACCGAAACGTTTTCTGGACGCTAGATGACGTCATTATACGGCGTGCCAATAACAATTCACGTAATTAAAAAGGTACAAAAGGACGGAGTAAATGTTTGTCTGTGGACGTCTCACTATTGGTCCTTATCTTACTGTAGGTGAACTTCACAGTCGACCAGATTCGTGCCATCATGGACAAGAAGTCCAACATCCGTAACATGTCCGTGATCGCGCACGTGGACCACGGGAAGTCTACCCTGACCGACTCTCTGGTGTCCAAGGCCGGGATCATTGCTTCCGCCCGTGCCGGAGAGACCCGCTTCACCGACACGCGTAAAGACGAACAGGAGCGCTGCATCACCATCAAATCCACGTAAGGTTACCACACCCATGCAAGACCTGCCATCGTAAATAACCACGTTTCTATATTAACCATATAACCATAATTCATATTTTCATAATTCACCTGGGAAAGTCATGGAAGTGAAGTTCTAGTAAATAAAGTCTTTAAGTAATGAAGTTGGTCTTCTATTGGCGCAGAAGTTCTGGTCTTCTAACATGCAAAAGTTTTGTGGTAGACTGTGTTAAGCTTTTAATTGCCTCTTAATATTCTGCCCTGAGGATCGTGTCTAAGAAGTGACTTTGAACCATTTTTTGGGAGTGTCTGTAGTGTTAGTGTACTGTTAGCTGATAAACGCTTAGCTTCCAGTATAACGTATGTTGAGTCACATCAGTTAAGAAACACTCACTAGAACATAGGAAATGAGGAAAGGAGCCGCGTATTAACAGACGCTTGTTTTGATCTTTCTCAGCGCCATCTCCATGTACTACGAGCTGAGCGACAATGACCTGGCCTTCATCAAACAGTGCAAGGATGGGTCAGGCTTTCTCATCAACCTGATTGACTCTCCCGGGCACGTGGACTTCTCCTCGGAGGTCACTGCTGCACTGCGTGTCACCGATGGAGCTCTGGTCGTGGTGGACTGTGTCTCTGGTACGTTTGGGTCTAGGTTCATTTTTGACGGACAGTAATTATGCAGATTTTCTATTAGCTCAGTGTGTTTGTTAATCCGCACAAGCTTCCAAATTAACCCAACTATTTGTTCATCTTAGGTGTGTGTGTGCAGACAGAGACGGTGCTGAGACAGGCCATCGCCGAGCGCATTAAGCCGGTTCTGATGATGAACAAGATGGACCGGGCCCTTCTGGAGCTGCAGTTGGAGCCCGAGGAGCTGTACCAAACCTTCCAGCGCATTGTGGAGAACGTCAACGTGATCATCTCCACCTACGGAGAGGATGAGGGTGGACCCATGGGTAACATCATGGTGAGATGTTACACCTGCACACCATGAGCTCAAGATCACATGAAGTTTAGGTTTCTGCAACGTCTGAGGTCTGTGAGGAGAAATCATGCACCACTCTGATGAGCTGATGTATAACAAACTACTATATCTGAGACCTGCACACTCTTTAGTGAGGAGCTTGCTGTCTACATAGGCAGCATGTCAAATGTTGTTTGTTACCCTTTTCTCAGTTGAGGTCCCCATGTATTGTAGCGCTACCATTGTATAAGATTCCTGTGCACTTGTTTTGTGGTGTATTCATGTTGGGTTTTGTTTCAGATTGATCCAGTGGTTGGTACCGTGGGTTTTGGTTCTGGTCTGCACGGCTGGGCTTTCACTCTGAAGCAGTTTGCCGAGATGTATGTGGCCAAGTTTGCTGCTAAAGGTGAAGGTCAGCTGAACCCAGCAGAACGCTGCAAGAAAGTGGAGGACATGATGAAGAAACTCTGGGGTGACAGGTGGGTCTCACGTAATGTTTGTTCAAGTAAATGAGATTCACAGAACCCAATGAGAAGATGTCAACCATCAGTGTGATGCATGTTCTAGTCAAGCTAATAAAGTCATGCTAGTCTACATGTTCTTTCAGTTCCTAACACTGTTTTTTCCTATTCAGGTACTTTGATCCTGCCACTGGTAAGTTCAGCAAGTCAGCCACCAGCCCTGATGGCAAGAAACTGCCCCGTACCTTTGCTCAGCTCATCCTGGACCCCATCTTCAAGGTGAGCATTTGACTCCAAATGTTGTCTTCAGGGGTGAAATTTAGCGCTTGACACAGTCTATCTTCTCCAGAACATCTAATTGACCTCATGCCACCTCTTGTCTCCAGGTGTTTGATGCCATCATGAACTTCAGGAAGGAGGAAACTGCTAAACTGATTGAGAAGTTGGACATCAAGCTGGACACTGAGGATAAAGATAAGGAGGGAAAGCCTCTGCTGAAAGCAGTGATGCGTCGCTGGCTGCCAGCTGGAGAAGCTCTGCTTCAGATGATCACCATTCATCTGCCATCTCCCGTCACGGCTCAGAAGTACCGTTGTGAACTGCTGTACGAGGGACCTGGAGATGATGAGGCTGCCATGGGTATGACATACTTCCTCTATAATATTCTTACCACTGAGTGGTGTATCTTGAAGTAAACCTTCTGAGAGTCTTGTGGAGTCATTGGTTTTGTTTTGTCTTTTATATAGGTATCAAGAACTGTGACCCGAAGGCTCCCCTCATGATGTACATCTCAAAGATGGTGCCCACCTCAGATAAGGGTCGTTTCTACGCTTTTGGCCGTGTGTTCTCCGGTGTCGTGTCCACTGGGCTGAAGGTGCGAATCATGGGACCAAATTTCTCCCCTGGCAAGAAGGAAGATCTCTACCTCAAACCAATCCAGAGGTCTGCAGCCCCCAACACCTCTTTACCATCAATGTTTACATGATGTTTGAAGATTCTGATCACTAATGAAATTGCTCTTCTGTTGCAGGACCATTTTGATGATGGGTCGTTACGTAGAGCCCATCGAGGATGTGCCATGCGGGAACATTGTGGGTCTGGTTGGTGTGGACCAGTTTCTGGTAAAGACAGGCACCATTACAACCTTCGAGCAGGCCCACAACATGCGTGTGATGAAGTTCAGCGTCAGCCCTGTGGTCCGAGTGGCAGTGGAGGCCAAAAACCCAGCTGACCTGCCCAAACTGGTGGAGGGTCTCAAACGTCTGGCCAAGTCTGACCCTATGGTGCAGTGCATCATTGAGGAGTCTGGAGAGCACATCATCGCTGGAGCTGGAGAGCTTCACCTGGAAATCTGCCTTAAGGATCTGGAGGAGGACCATGCCTGCATTCCACTTAAGGTGAGGGATTTGGAGAACTTTGAGTTCATGAAGATCTGATGGGCTTTCAGCAGTTCATTTTAGTACTACTGCAGAAAACCAGGAGGATAATTGATGTTCTTTTCTCTCTGACAGAAATCAGACCCAGTTGTGTCATACAGGGAGACAGTCAGCGCAGAATCGGACCAGATGTGTCTGTCCAAGTCCCCCAACAAGCACAACCGTCTGTACATGAAGGCCAGGCCGTTCCCTGACGGCCTTGCTGAGGACGTTGATAAGGGTGAGGTCACCTCTCGTCAGGAGATGAAGGCTCGTGCCCGTTACCTGGCTGACAAATATGAGTGGGAGGTCACAGAGGCCCGTAAGATCTGGTGCTTTGGTCCTGATGGAACTGGGCCCAACATGCTTGTGGACGTGACGAAGGGAGTGCAGTACCTGAACGAGATCAAGGACAGCGTTGTGGCCGGGTTCCAGTGGGCCACTAAAGAGGTGACTATTTATTTTAAACCTAATTCAGTTCTGTCTGGTCTGTGAAGAGACATCATGCACCACTCTGATGTTGTGATAGATCACTTATACAAATATCTGAGACCTCACCAGACACTGTTTCAAAGCAACGTTTGCAAGCCTGTACAAAGTTTTGCATGATGTATTTGTTGTAGTAAATGCAAGGTGACGTTCTGTTGTTGACAAGTTGAATTTCGTGGTGCTCAGGGTGTGCTGTGTGAGGAGAACATGCGCGCCGTCCGCTTTGACATCCATGATGTGACGCTCCACACAGATGCCATCCACCGTGGTGGTGGTCAGATCATTCCTACGGCCCGTAGGGTTCTGTACGCCTGTCAGCTGACTGCAGAGCCCAGACTGATGGAGCCCGTTTACCTGGTGGAGATCCAGGTAAGATGCCCCACCCCACATGTACAAATGTTCAATGTTCTGCAGCTTGTTTTGAGACCAAGTTCTCAATCGTTCTTCTGTCACAGTGTCCAGAGCAGGTGGTTGGTGGCATCTATGGTGTGTTGAACAGAAAGCGAGGCCACGTGTTCGAGGAGTCTCAGGTCATGGGCACACCCATGTTTGTCGTCAAGGCCTACCTGCCTGTCAACGAGTCTTTCGGTAAGTCACCTTTTTTAGTTACTAAAGTTTTGGATATCGCTACCAGTTGCAGAACATAATTGTTTTTCCTTGTCTTTGCAGGTTTCACAGCTGATTTGCGCTCCAACACCGGAGGTCAGGCCTTCCCACAGTGTGTGTTTGACCACTGGCAGATCCTGCAGGGAGACCCTAAAGATCCGGCCACCAAACCCTTCCAGGTCGTTGCTGAGACACGCAAACGCAAAGGACTGAAAGAAGGCCTCCCTGCACTCGACAACTTCCTCGACAAGTTATAAGCATCAGATCGACACACCACCACCCTCTGTAGTCCTTTCCACATTTAATTCTCATTCCTGTTTGTCATTCCTTTTCTCCTGCACTCGTTTGTTTTTTCCACTCAGTGCAAGAGAGAACTGGACTTTACAGGCACCATGACACAATTATCATGCATACTGCAAAAAACAAGTGGATTATTGTAAATCTCAAAGAAAATAAAAATTGAAAATTGCTCCGCGTTTGTGATGCTTTAGTTGTTGAAATGTTGTAAAT
>JBAJNP010007852.1:0-21538 GCA_036877545.1 Yasuhikotakia modesta | reverse complement strand
AAACTCACATTTTCTCTAAGACTAAATATGGATAAATTTGCTAAAAACTGGTCAAAGTGGTTTATACATAAGAAAATAATTTGTTCATAAAGTGCTATTAAGCTTTGCAAGGATTGTAACCCCCTCCCCCTCATTATATGTATGTATTTTCTCTCATATATGTGAAATACTTCTTTAATGGAAATTAAGGGACTGCATTTTTAAAGACTGAAAAAAAATGAGGGGGGGGGGGAAGCTGTATAAGATGGATGTAATTTGTATGTGATGCCTCTGGTGATCTGTTTGTTCTGTTCCTTTTTAGTTTTTGTTTTGTTTTGTTTTGTTTTGTTTCTTGTTCTTTGGAAAAATAAAGAAAAGTGAAAAAAAAAAAATTTATAGCAATGCTTAATGTGTACTCATATTCCTTTGTACTGACTATCAATCTATGTAGTGCACATGCCTGAAGATGCCTGCGCACTCCATTCATGATTAAGCTCTTGCTCGGGACATTTTGAGACCGTCCAACCTGCTTCTGTCATCAAAGTTCCCTGTCTGTTTATTTTTGTCTTAGCTTTGATTAGTTGTGTCTTAGTTGCATTTGTTCTTTAACTTGTTCCTTTATTTGTGTTGTTTGGTGTTACTAGGCTTTATAATTTTATCTCTGTTCTGTTATTTGAGCTTATATTCCTATTTTGGTATATTTATCCTAAGCAATTGCTTTAGCTTGAATACAACTGTTGTGATAAACTCTAATCCTCTAAACACTGTTTGCTCCAGAGTCTTTGTTGCCTTACCATATGGACCAGTCAGCAGTAACACTACTTATTTGTATGAGTTACAAATATATTTATCATCCTGCAAAGTTTTGCTCTTAGTAAACTTGTCGCTTTTTATGGTTCCAAAATTTCAAAACCAGAAGGCAGACAAATCCAACAAGGCAAATTTAAAATTTTTTTGAAATCTGCCTTTCCGTTTTTGCTGCCTTTGCAGCAGATCTTTGGAACAGGCAGGGGATTTTGAAAACAAACATTGATGCAACTAGTAGACCATGATACCATGAGAAAACAGGATTATGTTTTGTTAGCCAAGGGTAACCCAGTATAATGTGGTGATGGGGGGAATCTATTACAAAAAAGGATATTTGTTCCACATGAAAAACATCTATCTGCATGGTGATGGGTAGTGTTGAATGGCGTGTTCTGCTGCTGAACGGCTGCCTTGTCTTAACTTAAGAAGTTGCGTAGAAATGTCCTGCCCCCCAGCAGGATATTCAAAAACTTAGCGCTTAACAAAGCAACCGAAATCTGAGCGGATTTTAAAATCTGAGTCTGAAACGGCAGATGCCCATTCTAATGCTTTACAAGTTCACAACGAGAACATGCATGAACAGCGTTTGTCATATGAAGAGAATGCTTCAGCATGGTTAGTAATGTAATTATCCACTTGCCTGATAAAACTACGAACATTCTCAGGGGTGCCGTCAAACTTATCAGGATCTGCAAATTTAACGAGTGGAGGTGGAATCATGTGTGCGTACCGGACATAATGAACCACTTGACTGCATCTTAGCTAGTTGCTCCTGACAACGCTTGACTTGTTCCTCTTGATGACGTATCAGAGCCTGCATACGGGTGATTTCCGCTGGATTCAATTCAGGCAAAGTATTCTGTAATGACGCGGAGGCTGAGTTGCTAGAATCCATGAGCGGTTTATTGACAGAATCCACAAAACCAAGCATAAACGTAATCGATATACAGGCAATGGTCAGGGCAGGCAGCAGACAGGAGAAAGATGGCTAACGGGGTCAAAACCAGAAGGCAGAGAAACCCAACAAGGCAAATCCAAAAGCAGAAATGGGAAACAAACAGGTCACAACAGGCAGGCAAACAATACAAAAAGGCTTGGTAAGGCAGATAATCACTGGCAATACTTGTGAGTGAGTGGAGCACATGGCCTTAAATAGTGGCAAAACAGGAAATGGAAACAGAAGGAGGAGTGTGGTTAATATTCAGGAGAAGGTTCCCTCTGCTGGCGTGGGGGTATGGGACGAGCCGTTACACTGGAAAACAAAATAAAAGTGTTTTTATCACAGGGTAAAGAAACAACCAACATATAATAGGAAAAAGTGTTTTTATTCAATTGATATTCTAGCCTCAGGTCTGCAGAGGAGAGTGGACTGTATACCTGCTAACTGTCCTTGCATTGTCCTTCAGATGAAACCTAGTGTTATGAGCTTGTCAGGTGAAAAACAATTTCTCAGAGAGTAATGACAAGACATGCGCCTAATAAAATGAAGAAAAGAGCCACATGAGAAAGTATGGGGAAAAGAGATGCAAATGAAACATGATATTGTCTCTCACAGATCATAAGTGTACCCAACAATAATAACAAAGACTTATAAATTCAGATGATACAATTGTGGTCTCATGCACCAGATTGTGTGCTTTGACCTCTGCCAATAAACTGAACCAGCATTGCTGAGTCTTATGTAAAAATACAGTGTGAGACATTAGTATTTGAAAACTTATTGCCATGTTACTTACTGCATGAATATATTGTACCCAATCAGCATACTACACATAGAATGCAGCATCTCTATGTTCCATCTCTCAGGAACTTCAGGGACTTTGATTGCACTATAAAGGTCACCTGTCATAATCTTCGTTCTTTCTACTCCATCCCAAGGATGGAAAACTTAACCTGTGAAACCAATGTTTCAAACCTTAACCTGTAAAACCATTGTTTCTTTTCTGTCACTCACTCAACATTATCCTGGGAGACCAATCACCCTGGTACTTATCAGAAAATGGCAATAAAAACTGACATTGTAAACAAAGCACCAATAGGAATTGGTGATTGAGAAGCCAAAAATATGGTTTGTTATATTTACTACACTTAAATGTAGTAAAACACTTAAATGTAGTAAAACACAAAAACCATACTACACTTTTGCCATGCTACAATGGCATTTTCCACTAAAACTGAGTGATTGCCGAAGGTCAGATTCCTGTTCTAACTACATCAATACAACGTCTTGTACTCATCATAGTTCAATAATCATGCTGTTGTATGTTCTTCTACTGTACATTTATCTACACACTATTTTAATTATTAAATGATCAGATCTAAGAGAAAGATGTTTTGTAGAAATTGTTTTACCTACCCCTCTGTGATAATTATGTCAGCAAGTGTGCATCACACCCAACTGAGAAATGCATTGGTCAAAGCCAACATCAACATGGAGATAATTGAGGGAGTATATTAGCTTGGATAAACTTAATGCATGAAGAGGGGAAAAAATCTGTTTATTTAATTATTAATTTGAATATTGATTAGTGTATGACACAACTCAAAGATGAAACTCAAAAATGTTTTAATATGTGTTATTAAGTTTTAATATATTTAATCCTGCAACAAGAGCAGTTTTATCTGATGCAGGGTATTTTGTTTTGGGATTAACCTGCAATCCTACCTGATATATAACTTATATTAATGGCCATATAGCAAAATATGTCCTAGTAAATCAAGCGTAAAGTTCAACAATGTTTTCACCACTTTGATGTATGCAGCATCTATTTTAACATGAGCCAAAATCATAGATACTAGTTGTTACAGAGGAGGCTCCCGCATTGCCTCTCTCCAGCCACCAGGGGGAGTCTCATCTCGAGTGCAGATTCTTGTTTGGAAACTACATTTCCCATCAGCCCACATACCTGGGGCTGGCCACTTCCTTCTCACTATTTAATAATCCTCAAATTCAAATTATTAAATAGATGCCAACTTTTCGGGACAACATAAGCCCTCCCTACACCTACCCTAACCACACCGACGCTTTCTTTGACTATCACCTGTACGAGAATTCTAATAAAATGCTGTGAATGGATCCCTGTGCCCATGACTCATCATTACACTAGTGCCTAATACAGTATAGTGTAGTAATGTGAAATTACATATTACAAATTACTAGTTAACAAATTACCGAATACAACACAATTACATGTAGTTAAGAAAAAAAGTTACTCTGTTTGCTGGAAAACAACAAAGTGAGTGAAAGTTTAGTAATCCCTTGCTATATCTGTTTTAAAATGTTTCATAATAGATTTTTATACAAACTTCCCTAGAGCCCCTAGAGTCATCCCTGTCTTGCACCTAGTTACTCTGACCATGGATATGCCTGCAAAAGTATGTTGTACCATTGTTTGTTCGTTTTAGTTAGTTACTCTCCAACACTCTAGAATTTGCATGTAGCTTTTTCTCTTACAGGCATTTACTTTATTTTCACTGACAATTGCAGATGGAGAGATACTGATTGAGTGTAACAGCTGGCACCTGTCATATCTTCTGATACAGACCAATTCTGGATGTACCAATCAATTACACAGTGTTGGGGAATACCAAAATGCTTGTTTTACTTCAAAGCTAATTTTCCTGCAATATGCAACTAATTTCAAATACATATAATGTATTACAGTTTTACAAAAACAATGACATATTATAAAATATAAAACATGACATGATAATTCCTCATGGAAAAGAAAGTTAAAGAAATAAAGAGAATAATTTTTTTGCAGCAAATGAGGGTGGCACTTATTTCTATTCCAACTGGGAATGGAGCTTAAAGCAGGCAGTATTTTGTCATTGTCACCATAAGAAGTAATATTCAACATGGCTTCCCACAAGCCACCTTGTGAAAGAAATTACATTTTTTTTAACTCTGAGCTCATCAAAGGCAGGCTGTGGAGCAAAACTTGTATTGTAAACTTTATTTTGTAATTAGAGGCAGTGATGAAGTTTACGCTAATTATGTCAGACCCCAATTTGAATTGTATACAGAATGTATCAGCAAAGAGGATAAATAGCTTCTTGTGAGATTTTCGTGAGTATTGTGGTTACTAGACTGTTAGTCATGCAGTGACTGTTACGCATGTCAAAACACTAACAGCATGCTCATTTTTAATATTTCTAGTTTATATTGATTTTATACTAAAATGGTTGTTTATACTAAGCATTTTTCCTTGCACGTTAATCTACCCTCACTATGTGCATCCTCTCTCTCCCCTTGTTTTTATTGTGGCCTTGACTAACGGACTTAAAAATTGATCTTTCTTGGTTCACACTGTGATAAATGTTTGGCAAGCTGTGGCTGTAGATTTCCTTTGACACCTGTGGAGATTTTCAGGACAAATCTTTGGGCAGGTTTGTAATGCTTAGGACTTATTTATACCAAGGTCAAAACAAGATGATATATTATAAAGACAAATTGCGTTAACAAAACTTCAACAGAACTGTTTCAACATTTGTAATTGTGTCAATTCTGCCATAGCACTGACTCGCTGTAATATTGTCTAGAAGCCCATGTCTGATAGAATTTTCTTTTTCCCATGGAAAAAGCAGTAAGTTGGAGCTTTTAATTATTTATTTTCCCCAAAGCTATAAAATTACAACATATGGTAGTATGCACATGATGTGATTAACCTGCAAATATGTAATGAATCATTTGCAAAATCTATATATGTATAAACATTAACAAGTAAAGCTGTAGTATAACAGTAAAGCAAGGTTGCATTATACTGTCACACAGACAGCATGGAAATACATAAAATCAAGAAGTTATGGTTTACTATATATTTAGTAATACTACATATTTGGTTTAATATAGTAGTTATGGTTGTTAATAATGGCCATTGATTATAAAATACTTAACAGAAGTCCTGTACTGAAGTCCAAACAGAAGTACTGTATGGCGCCTGCAACGCGTGCTGCTGGAAGACCCTTCAACGCATAGTGAGAGCAGCTGAGAAGATTGTTGGTGTCTCTCTCCTCTCACTCCAAGTCATTTACAGCACCCGTCTCTACCGCAAAGCTCTCTGCATTGCTGGTGATCCATCAGGATATTAGCTTCCAGCAATACCAGCAATATTTAGCTTCCATCAGGAAGGAGACTGCAGAATCTTCAGGTTAGGACCAGCAACCTGAAGGAAAGCTTCATCCACCAGGCTGTCAGAAAGCTTTTGTCACCCCCCATATGTCTGAACATGTGGCAGAATTGACAATAAAGTTGACTTTGACTTGATTAAATGTTTGACCTAATCAAACTAGACCTTTTGTGTGCTGCCATTTTACACTGAATTATGTTATGTATTATTGAAAAGTTGTTAATTTTGTAAAGAGTTATGTCATGTTATGTCAAAACAATTTTGTTCATTGGTGTCAAAAACAACAATAATTGTGCTGCTTGTATTTGTCATGTCCATGAGGGTTTCTTCTCCAGACTGATGTGGCAGTAGTTAATACTGGCTCTGTCAACCCTGCTCTCTAAAATACATTCTCATTGGTTGACTGTTGGTATAAATAATCTTTGTTCTGTTTTTTTGTATAATGTTAAATTCTGTTTAAATTCTCACATAATAAAATCATTTTCACATTATACAGCAGCTTAAGGGTAAATAATGAAGGTTTCACACTACAATCATGAGCTCTATAACATTGGAACATTTGTCAGTAAAATGACGGCTAAGAATTTGTGTATCATGAACATGTTTTTCATGTTTTGAGTTTAATGACATTGGTCTATTGGTTTAATGACATGGACATTGGACTACTTTGATCTGGAATACAGCTTTTTTTTTGATAATGTTGGAACCTGTATGTATAACATTTTATTATGTTCAATGGTCAAGGCAGGCAGCAAACACTCAATAACAATGGTGCAGGCAATGGTAGTGGCAGGCAGCAAACAATCAAACAGGCAATGGTCATTGACATAATGACAGACAATAGGGTAAGTGACAATTTCTCCAAAGAGGACTCAAAAATGAAGTGAAAAATAAAACGCCTGTAGCTCAACTGGTAGAGAACTTTGGATAAAAGTGTCTGCAAAATAAATGAAAATGTAAAAGTAGTAATCTGGTTTCAGTCTAGTACATTTATTAGAAGGACAACATAAAAATACATTACATTATACATTATGATATGATAAATATCATAATCCAAATATGTAAACAAAGAGTGAACTAAGCATATGTAGACAAACAATTTTGTCCACTGGAGATACACAGATTAATACACAGTCTTAATGTAATTGTAAGATGTATTTCTATTTATTATGTATTCAATAAAAAACTTAGACCAAAATGAATAACTCATGTAGGATTGTCACGTAGGGAGAAGAGACGGTCGGATCCAAATGCAGGTTTACTTTATTGTAAGGCATGGTCAAAGACAAGCAAACAAAAATATGGAGGCAAACACAAAACTTATCAAATCAATAACTTAGCAAGGGTCGGGGTAATCAGCAATAATCCAAAAACCTGAAGGCAGTCCAGAGTCAAAAATCCAAAAACCAGAAACACAAGGAACACAGGAAATCACTCAGAACACAAGAAACACAAAGAACAAGGGAAGGAGCAAAACAATACTTCACAACGCCTCTGTTTTATGGCCAGCAAACAGGAAGTTTAAATTCAAATTTTATTAGTCACATACAAAAAAATTGAATTTGAACTTCCTATTTGCTGGCCATAAAACAAAACTTATAAATCCAATAACAAAGCAAGGGTCGGGGCAGGCAGCAATAATCCAAAAACCAGAAGACAGTCCAGAGTCAAAAATCCAAAAAACAGAAACGCAAGGAACACAAAAAACAAGGAAAAAGGCAAAACAATTCTTCGCAATTTCCTGTTTGTTGGGCCTCTGTTTTATGGCCAGCAAACAGGAAGTTGCTGCACAGGGAGAGATCCTAGACAGTCCTATAGTGAGGGGTCCCTCTGCAGGCCTGGCATAACAAAGAATAAATGAAGAGCTTCCTTACTGTTTCCTTACTGTTAACTGTAACCTGTTAATTAGCAACTTTGTCCTGACAAATCAATTAACTTAATTGATAAATGATCATAGAATGTAGAGTTTGTTTTTGCTTCAGATTTATGTGGAGTATTTCAAATAATAAGTAGTTGTAAAATTTAGGACTATTTACAAATGGTAAAAAATACAAGTGAGATAGCAGGCATATCATGTTGGAGCCCTAGAAAATTCAGCTCAAGTTCAGACAGTATAAAGCCCACAGGAATCACACCCACAGAGCTACATGTAGGGATCTACAGGCTTACATTTTTAATGTTCCCAACAGTGTGGAAAAAAAAGGTTTGAAGAAAGTATGCTGTTTGTAAATGGGGAGCCAAGTAAGCCCTCTTTCTTCAAGAAGAATATAAAAGCAGAAGTTGAAAAACGTAGCCATTATGTACCATTGCACGGTGTGTATTAGCAAATAGCTGTTGATTGTGCGCATTTGTGTGGGAGAGAAGATTTAGGCTATGAACTTTTCATACCAGAACATTCTACAGGCTAATGCAAGGAAACTGAACAGCAAAATCTTGGCTGAAATTAGGTTTTTTTAAAAAATACATGATTTATTACCTAGTTGGTTGCAGGGGTAAAGACATTCTACAAAGAATTAACGTCAACGATTGGTCAACGATCTGTTAAGTGCTTTAGAGCATATACAGGGACTAGATTTATACATTGGCTAAAATGTACATGTCTTTAAGTTTCAAGGAGCTGTTAAACTATAAATTAAAAGTTGAAGCAGTTAGACAATAATATTTGGAGTGCGCTGTCTAAACAGTCTTCAACTCTATGACACATTATTTATCAACTACCCACACACATGATTAATCATGGAATACATTCAGTTTCCAGTCTTTTCCAGACTACAGAAAACAATGCAAATACTTAACACTAATGTTTTATTTATTTACGGATAGAAGCATTAAGAAATAACAGTTATGTGGAATTTGTATAATTAGGGTCTAATTTGTATAATTGTGCTATTGTGTCAGTTTGTGTGTTCTTCACTGTGGCTAGCCTTGGCAGTTGTCAAGGTTTTTAGCTGCAGTGCCTTGGTAACAATGCCCCTGGACCCACTAGACTTTGGCTCAGTGTATGAAAGCTACAAATTCTCCAAACACATTAGTCTACCACCTCTTCCTACTACAAAAGCTATTGTACTGCCAAAATGTCACACCTCTCTCACTCTAAAACCTACAGACTCTTGTGCAAATATGGCTTAATACAACTTTGTTTATGTAGCAGCCTTTGTTTACACATCAAACAAAATGCTGATATTTTTCTTCAGTTCTACATTCTTCTCTGCAAAGTAGTAGTTTTTTTAAATTGTGTAGTATGACATGACCATATCAGATTCAAGGACTGTGAGGAATTTTTTCTAAGCTCCAAACACAGATCATCAAATTTAGGTTAGGTTAGAGTTTAGGTGCTTACTTGCAAATTCTATGCCATATATAACAAAAAGGCTATGAAGTTCAAAACCACTAATGGTTCAGCACCCCCATATCTTTACACGCTAATTAAATCATGTGTACCCACCCATTCCTTACGCTCTGCAAATGAACAATGACTTGTGGTACCATCCAACAAAGGGAAAAATCACTCACACACACTTTCTCTGAATGTGTCCCACGCCTCTGGAATGATCTCCCCATTGCCACAAGATCAGCGGATTCTGTTGCGGTCTTCAAGAACCGTCTCAAAACCCACCTCTTCCGTCAACATCTGACCAATAAGTACAGTGTTTCGCTTTCTACTCTCCTTTCCTACCTTCCTTTAAAAAAACTTTCTCTGTGGTATGCTAATCAAGATTAGTATTATTGCACTTTGCTTAGTTGGTTTTTGCTCTAACTGCTTCTATTGTTTTCCCAATTTTGTAAGTCGCTTTGGATAAAAGCATCTGCTAAATGACAAAATGTAAATGTAAGTTACTAAAAGTAAAATATGTTGTGAAAAGATAAAATGTCATTTTTTTTACTTTAAGCCCAAGTAGGTTAATGATAGGCTAATTTATTATACCATAATCAGCAATACAGTTAGGTTTTTCCCTGTAGGTTAAAGCTAACATACACATTTCCTTTCTTATGACACCACTTTTTTGAACCACAAAAACAAAGAAATTCTTGTGCAGTTCCCCAATCTGCCTTAGCCAGTGGAAAGGTAAATATCCTGCTATGCAATGCTAATTAATAAGTTTGCCAAAAGCAAACTAGCTGCTTAGTGAAGGCTAAGCAAATAAATTATACCCCAGGGAAGCTTTGTAAGCAGGGTAGGCAAGGAAAGTAAAGGTGAACTAAATTCTGAGGCACAGACAAATGTAACAAAAATATATGTGACACTTCTTGACTCATTTTATTAGTCATGTCAAGTCTTTCTGTTTGCTTCTCATCTAACTGATAGTGTTTATTATGTTTTCCCATAAGCCTTGGTCAATAAATCTGCATTGATTTAAATTCCTGTGCTACAAACATACAACATATGTATGTTTCAGTAACTTATTATTTCGGATTTAATAAAATAAAACACTCCACAGGTTCTCTGGTCAGAATATTGTGTTTCTTAGTATTACCAAGACAAAATTTACTTTTTACTAATGTCTATTCATACAGGAATATTTGAAGCTTTTACACTTAATATAGTCTAATAAATTATGCATTTTTATTTTACTCTTCAGTTATGAATGCTGTATTGTTCCTATAATTCAAAACCCATTGAGTATATAAAAATAAACAATATAAACAAATCATACTTATTCCAGTTCTATGAAACTGACACTCATGTTATCAGCTGGCTCTACTCTGGACAACCCTGTCCTCGGGTTGTGAAATTTTCCTTTCAGTTCCCTGTAGATTTACAGATGGCAATGGCTGCTGAGCAGGCCACTCTATAAATACATCTTTTCTCAATTACTGCAGTCGCCTGCCAAATCCGGCTTGCTGGTTTGTGTTTCTTCATCCCACAGGTCTTGCTGCTTCAGCTCAGGGACCCAGACCTACAGCAGTAAACCTGTTATCAATCTTTATAATCAACTGGCCTATGGCTGGCATTTTCGATCACCTGTTTTGTGTGCATGACGATTACTGAAGAATATCAAAACACATTGAAGGTTGTTCTCACATTTTATTTGTGTGTTTCTGTTTGCTTATAGCAAATATCTACATTTTGGTGATCAGCTGAATGCAATTGCTAAATATGTAATCTTGTTTAAAGAGCTTGTTCCCTATTACAGGATGTCCTGGAAGGGGCATGTGGAGTGAAAAGTTTGTCAGTTACGGTTGCCCATAACCAAAATGTGACCTCTGCATTTAACCCATCCATGTGAGGAGTGAACACACACTGCAAGTCGTCAACACACACACACCTGGAGCAGTGGGCAGCTATCCCTGCAGCGCCCGGGGAGCAATCGGGGGTTAGGTGCCTTGCTCAAGGGCACTTCAGTAGCTACCTGCCGGCGCTGGAATCGAACCAGCAACCTACTGATTACAAGCCTGACTCCTTAACCAGTAGACCACAACTGCCCCTACTGGAGGCAACGAATGCTAAATTCATGGTCTCCGAAAAATCACAGATTAGTTGACTGCATCAAAGCCATGATTGCCTGATTTAGGCAATTATGTGATTTGTGCCTAATAACAAATACAGAAGTCCATATATCTATATTCAGAGCTGTATCTGTAGAGTTAACGGTTGGAATGATTTTAGGGGCCCATGAGTAAATGGGGGCCCATAGCATTTCCAGAAGTATTGATTTGTGGGTTTGATGCCAGGGAACACAAAAACAAAATGTATACCTTGAATTTGCTGTAAGTAGCTTTGGATAAAAGCATCTGCCAAATGAATAAATGTAAAGTGTAAATGATAAAGTAAAAATTGATCAACAGCTGGAGTGCCTAGGATATCCACCCAGAGGGCACTTCCCAAACCATTGTCAATTGGTTCACCAATTCACTGTCAAGGGTCATTTTAACATAACATTGTGTATGTCAAAACAATTGTTTTATTACCACCAGATTGTGAGAACTTTAATTATACCACATTACTTGTGTGGATATGTGCATGACATCTGACTTTTATAATGCATAAAAATCTGCATAAAATATGCAGACTTTTGCTCCCTTTGTTCAACTATATTCTCTCCCTCCATTTCTTTTTCCATTTGCTGTGTAGGCAGTGTGTGTTGATTCATCATGTCACATTTTCATGCAGCATATTTTGTGCCCTTATTTAGTACTAGATTTTTGCTTTTCTTCAGCAGCAAACCATTTCACATGAGAAATCTACAAGTCCTGCTTTCCTAAATTCAGATAGATTGTATCCGAACATCTATGATTAAATATCAGCTTAATGTGGTGACAACCTTATGTGGTAAGAACCTCAATGTTATGATGGTGTGTGCAGTGCAGTCACATTATTAAGAACTAATTAGGAAATGTCTTCAATTGTTGCAGTGCATGCAAGTAATGATCTTTGAAAAAGGGCCAAGGTAGGTGTGAATGTGGCTGAATGTCGGTGGGGTTGTTCAAGCTACCCCCATTGAGAAAGTCTGTCACACCAGATGTCACACCAGGTGCTTACCAGGATGAACCAGTCCTTTCATCAAAAAGAGTGTCTTGTTTTCTTTTGACTTCAAAAATCACAGAATGACAATGGTATTCCATTAGTTGCATTAGATTTCTTACATCTTAAAGGTGAAGTTTGTAATTTCTGCACCACTAGCATTATCAAGAGGAATTTCAATAATGAATAATGATACAAATTAAGTAGCAAATTTGCAATGTTAAGCCAATATTTCTATGTCAAGTTGTACATCAGATGCACAAACACTTTTAGGGGAACACATCCTAAATTGGCTTACTTACTTTTGTAGACTTATTGATACAAATAATTTACAAATAATTTGTATAGAAATGTTTTTTGTATGATTGTATGATTTTTTTCTATTTCTAATGAACAAACATCAGCTGGCATGTTTGTATATTTTAGGACCTTGGCTGCCAATAGCGGCTTTTATGTTGTATCTTTTCTATATGCTTTGTGTATTATTACATATATCAACATATATAACATATATAACATCACATTTTAGAAAGAAAAAAGGTTAAAATGTAACAAAGTAAAGCAAAGTGAAGGCTGTAAACAATCTAGCTTGTTAAATCCCAAAAGCAGACTATCAATATCTAGGCTAGCACCAAACTGCTTTTCATCTTCAGTGGGGAAACCATTATAAGTTTAGTTTTGCTGGGTTTACAATGCATTTTATTGTACTATATAAATCCTATATAAATCCATCACACAAGTTTTGCTTGTTTGTTAATTATTTAATCTACTAAGAATCTTACTCGAAGTGATACCTAAGTGAAAAACAGTGCTGGGGTTTTAAAATAATATGCTCGCTATGTAGTCCATTGGAAAATATTCATAAAGCGTCTTTCAATTAACAGAGTAAGGTGAAGGGGGGCTGAGTCACTTTCTGTAATGGAGGAACGTTATTTTAATTGCAATTAAGCAAAGAACACAATCAAGACACTGAGAACCATGACCAAAGGAGATATATTCCCTTAAGCCTTATATGACATACTTAAAATAATGAGGCTACTAATGTGCAATATATACTGCAAATCACTTAAACTTGGGAAAATGGAATCACAAATGCAAACACGACAATATTTTTTGTTGGTTGCACTGTACCACTTTATCGACCACTGCTACATTCAGTGTCTTTTTTGGTGTGTTAATTGATGTCGGTTTTCAAATACCTATATAGATAGAATACTTGTAATATAGCATACAAATTGTGCAAAATATAAATTTAGGTTTTTTTTGCTTCTTCTAGGAAGGTTTATTCCCCATTATTCAAAATACTTTTGTGTTTCATAAACAAGGGAAAAATTGAAATTAAGTTTGGGGTGAGCATTTTCATAAACGTTATGCTACGCTAGTTGCCACTGGCAGAATGCAGTAGAGTGTGGGATGGCAGTGTGGGGTGGCAGTTAACTGTATTAAACAGGACGTTCATCAAAGAGAGAGCTCTGCACCAGAACTGAAGATGAGCTAGAGCTGAAGTGTCACTGTGCTTGAGTGCAGAGGCTGAGGGAGAGGTCAGGAGCATCAGTCCACAGAGCAGAGTAATGAGTGCAGGAGAGTCAGAGTAGGTATTTTTGGCTGAAAGATGCTTCTACACTGTAATTTTACTAATTAAGCTTTTGCAAGAATGAGAGAGATGCAGATACTGTTTAAATGTTTAAATACACATTGGTGGAGATGGGCATTTATTATGTCTAAAATTTTGTCACAGTCTCCAGTAGCTAGTGTGAAGATAAAATACCAAGGGATGCAGTAGTAATTTATCATTTATTTGACACACATGCCATAAAGAAAAACATGTACTGTTTCAGAATTTAAAAAGCACACAAAGACACTTTAAAACAGGCATGCAAATAATATATAAATATATAAAATAAATATAATTTAGATTGGCATAAGACACTGGTAGGGTGAGGTCTGAAGTTGTAGTTTTCAATAATGTAAAAATAAGACAAGAATCAATATATTGATCATTGTTGTTCATGGTTGGTATAGAGAGTGATAGAGAGTGAGGGACGGCTGTAACAACAAAACTGGAATACACTCTAGCCATAGGCGGGTGCACAGGAGGAAATCTTTTGATACCTTTTTTTGCCAATTTATTAATTATTTAAGGCACAAGAGAAGGAGTCAGGATGTGTCATGGAGACGATGACATGTACAAATAAAGAACTTTGTTACAACAATTTTCATATGTCTTTAACATTATGAGGTAAAATGCTTTGGATAATTCCTTCTATATAATTAATTCTTTAGTTCCTTTAGACTTGATCAGATTTATTAAGTAGTCCAGTACATGTATACATATATATACCAGTGCATGTAACCTGAGCTAATACTTTAAGAAAGTTTCAGTGAAGGCTTAATCATGCAATACATTTTAACCATACAGTCTTTCTTGATTGAAGGCTCCTGATTGGAGTAGAGGAGTCATGTTTGAATGCAAATTGTGCACACAACATACCTGTGAGTGTGTAGTGTTATCTCATGCAATAAGCATACACTCATTTTTTTCAGACATGTCTTTCATTTAACTCTCTTTTGGTTAGTTAGTCTTGTTTTTATTAATTCTAGAGTTTGTTTCTTTGGGGCATGTGTCTCATTTGTATCCATACCAGTCTGTATGGGCAGGTGGGGCAGAGTCCCACCAAAATATTCAGCCACTTGAAAACATAGAACTCTATATAAACTGGACCAGTCCTAATGTACTGTTAACTTAAAAATGCTCATCCTTAATCTGAAAACATATTAGACTGTTATAAGTCATAAAGTGAGATGGATATGTTAAAATTTCATCGCATTGCTTCAGGTTTGATAAGTGGGGCAGAGTGTCTCTGCCCTTCCGAGCTCAGCAGCGCCACACATTTTCGTAAAGGAACTGCAGCGCGCTCTAATTAAGAGCCATATGGGCAGACTGCCCCACTTGCGTTTACGTAACTGAACGTAGTTCCGGACAATATTATCAATCCTCGTCATTAAAGTGTATATGAGTCTGTGTCAGTTAAGTGAACGCGTCAGACGGTGAATTTGACTAGTAGTACGTTATGTCACAGGAAAGACTTATGCTTTGGCGATGCTTTCAATAGAAAAACACATATCCCTGAATTCAACGGCGCACCAAGTTCTTACACAAATAAATAAGGTTTAACATGCTCATGTAAATAGCCGATATAACATTAGTTTGGGCAAGAATTGCAAAAGTAGGCCTACAAATAAAATAACAACAATAATAGCTAATAAAAAATAAACAAAAACTATATATATAAAAACAATTTGTTAATTTAAATAGTTCTTTGCTGGTTTTGTTAAATGACCCAGTTCATGTGCATTCATGGATAGCGACCCAGAAACTGCCCCTCCAAAATTTTGGGTCAGGAGCCGCTACTGTGTTTAATCCGTTATGATAATCTTCACTATTATCCTGTTTGTCAATCAATTGCATAATTGTATTCTGTTTAGAATTAATTAACACTCAATTTTGTATTCATATTTCATGTTTTCATATTTTTTCAATATACATTCAGAGCCTGACTTCATTTTGTTGAAAGGCATACAGGCTGTTGGCAATATGGCTACTGCAGCATCACTGCCATTTAGTTCAACACCAGTCAAGTCACAGCCAGCACAAAGACTTCATCTTGAATTTGAAGAGGACATTGAAGATGTTCAGACGAAAATCTGCATTGCTTGCAAGAAATGGGGAGAAAGGAGAATGGCATTTTAATACATTTGTTCTGGGTATAATTCAAGATGATGCCTGCCTGATTTGCTTAAAGGTGACCTAGAGTGGTTGAACAGAGTATAGATTCTTGTTCTGTGATGTGACATAGACAGAATAGCACTTTGGTTAAGTCTGTAATGCCCCAGAAGCTGTCTAAAACCTTTAAAAAAAAACGATTTTATGGCGGGGCTATTTAATGGGTGAATTTCAAATTCAAATTTTATTGGTCACATACATAATCGTACACAGTATGACATGCAGTGAAATGCTTTAACATTCAGTGAAATGCTTTAACATGCAGTGAAATGAATTTGAGCATTCTGTGAAGATTCTGCGCCGCTGGAGGGGCTCTGACAACCTTATAATGATTCGTGGAGCGCTGCACGGTGATTGGCTGCCTTTACTGCCACACGAAAGAATAATTGTGACGTTGTCTCCTGGCTTCTAAACATATGCGGAACCATTTACTGGCCTGAACACACGGGCCAACAGCTATAGCGCAGATTCAGCCTTATATGTTTGAGCCCGAACCAGAGGAGGACACTTAATTAGAAGAAGAGCCGGTTCAGCAAAGACTGGATTTAAACGTCTCAATGGTAAGTTATTTGAAATGTTTGTTTGAACGCTTTCAGCGGTACGTGCCCACGAAGTTCTCCCGTCTGTAACGGATCACAGACACAAGGTTATAGTTTAACAGGATGTTTAATGAAGACACCAGGATAATCAACAAGGAATTCGCAGGTGGAGAGGGTGGAGCAGTCTGAAGTGGGAGATAAGGGCACTGGAGCTTGGAAGGATGCTGAGAGTGCGTGGGGAGTTTAGAGTTCCTACTATGGCGAGGGATAATCTTTAGCGGGGAAACCAGAACTTGCGACGGAGCACACCTCAGCAGGTCTGGAACTTGAACTAGGGAGCGCCAGAGAAACAACAGGTTAATATTAACTTGAATGTACAACAAGCGAAACCAGTATGAGTCCGCTTCGTAAAAACAAGACCGGACGAAGATACCCGTTGAGGTGTGAGTTTAAATAATGAGGGATGGATGAGTGCTGCAGGTGAGGGCGATTAGAATTCCGGTGACTGGGAGCGTAATGGAGTGGGCGTGGTCAATGGATTCGTGACACCGTCATAATAAAGTTATACCCACTACATCCATTTGGACATCATCATGAATCAAGACGTTATACTAACTATAGTTTAATGTAAATACTGTTTACGAACGGAGGCTTCAGGTTTTGGTGTTAATCTTGGGCTGACGGTGCGCATCTGCCCCGTTTGAAACGAAAACAGAACTGTCAAATAGATTTGAGCCACAGTGTAAAGTCAAGAATCAATATTAGCATGACAGCATAACTGGACCAAAGGTTTATTATTATTGAATGCTGTGCATTCGCCTGAGCCATACAGTCACTGCCATAATGAATAACACTCAACGAGAACATAAACGTATAACAATATACAAACATATATATCTTTATACTTACTATATTTATTTTAACATATACCATGGCCTTTTGTCACTCAAAGAAAGCGACAGGTAGACCCAAGGTGACCATTGACTAGCAGTGTGTTATGAGACTAATCCACATTTGATTGAACAAAAATCTATGGATGTTGCTAACGTTTGTTTACATTGCCAACGCTAGCCGTACACACATCAAAACAAATATGTTCTCATTATAACTATTAAAAAAAATAACAATAATTGCAAATTTAACCCTGTATTTTTAACACTTAATTAACATTGAGTCTCAAATGGACACTGATGGACAGTATGCTGGAGTATTGTTATACATATGTAGTGATTTGCATTTACAGGTGCATAACAGAAAGGTGATATACCTGCAGAAATGGAAGACTGCAAACAGAGGGAGTTTGAATCTTCTGAGGTCTGCCTGCTCTACCAGATCCCTCACTGAATGGTACCAAAAGACATATACCCAGAAAATATAGAGAATTAAATTAAAGTCTAAATAGCATGCTTGGTAAATGCTTGAATTTAGAAGAGAACAATGAGGGCCCCCATATGGAGATTATTCCCACACCCGCTCAGCCCATAGATGCTGCGGGCATTAGGGGTCCTGGGGTGGATGTTTCATTCCCACCTACCCAGCCTATAGTTGCTGAGGATCCTGAGGACCACAAAGTAGATGTCCTTCCCATGTCTGCACAGTCCGCAAATGCTGTGGGTCTTGAGGGCCATAGAAATAGGGCCCCAGCGGATTCTGTGCAGGAAAAAGTAAGAACATAAAGAATAAACGTAGAAGGCCTAGACCATGTGAGGGCCCCCATATGGAGATTATTCCCACACCCGCTCAGCCCATAGATGCTGCGGGCATTAGGGGTCCTGGGGTGGATGTTTCATTCCCACCTGCCCAGCCTATAGTTGCTGAGGATCTTGAGGACCACAAAGTAGATGTCCTCGCTTTAAATGCACAGTCTGCAAATGCTGTTGGCCCTAAGGGCCATAGAAATGGGGCCCCAGTGGATTCTGTGCAGGATACAGTAGAAAAGGTAAGAACATGAAGAAAAAACGGCCCCCATGTGGAGATTTTTCAAACACTAATTGGGCTGGTTTAGTAGATGATGCAATAGACATAGAAATTGAGCGCAGGGATGATGTACATTAAGTATCTCTTATTTTTCCTATTTTTTCCTCAACCTCTGTAATATTCACTGTAGCTGGGGTCTGTTTTTATTCATTTTTATTTAACAGTAATTTCTTATTGGTTAAATTACAGAAACAGTTCTTAGCAATACTTGAATGTGTGTTTACAGGGATCCATGTCTTTTGGTCTGCCTGTACAGCCCAGGTGGGCCTTTGACATTGACACATTCTCGTAAGGTAAACTTAAACCAAAGCCCTGATGTAGTATTTATATTTAAACAGCAGTTTCATATTTATGCCTAATAAATCTGATTTTACAGCAAAAGAATGAGGATACTGATGAGGACATAAAGATAGGGTGCAATACGGTTGTAAAGTAAGTTTAACATAGTCTCTTATTTTTGTCAAACCTTCATGTAATATTCAGTGTAGCAGTGGTCTTTATTTGGATATAACAGCAATGCCATTGTCAACAGTCAACAATTCTCAACAGTATTATTATATGTGTTTATAGGCATTCACGTCCTCGTGGCACAGCCATGACACCATTCCACAAGAGGAATGCTCCTACTGTCCATCCCCAGAATACAATTCCATTCCCCAATCAAAATGTTCCTACTGTCCCTCCCCAGAATACAATTCCATTCCCCAAGCAGAACATTTTTACTGTCCCCCCAAGACCATGACTCCATTCCCCAATCGAAATGTTCCTACTGTCCCTCCCCAGACCCTGATGGCTTCTCGTAAACGGAAGTACCACACAGGTAGTTATACCACAGACCTGATCATAACTAATGCAATTTCACTTTTTAAAACACATCTTAATATTGATGCAATAAATCTCTTTGTTTCATTAGCAGCAGGATATCACAGATCAGCTGGCGGATAAAATGACTCCATTCCCCAATCGAAATGTTCCTACTGTCCCTCCCCAGACGGCTTCTCGTAAACGGAAGGCTCCTGTTGTCCCCTTTCAGACCATAACTCCAATCCCTCAGCAAAATGTTCCTACTGTCCCTCCCCAGTCAATGACTCCACTCCCCATTCAAAACTTTCCTATAGTCCCAACCCAGGCCATGACTCCATTTCTCAAGCAAAAGGATCCTGCTCTCCCCTTTCAGACCATAACTCCAATCCCTCAGCAAAATTTTCCTAATGTCCCTCCCAAGACAATGACTCCAATCCCCATTCGAAACTTTCCTATAGTCCCAACCCTGACCATGACTCCATTTTTTAAGCAAAAGGCTCCTGCTGTCCCCTTTCAAACCACGACTCTGTTCCACAACTGGAATGCTCCTGCTGTCCCCTTTCAGACCATAACTCCAATCCCTCAGCAAAATGTTCCTACTGTCCCTTCCCACACCATCACTCCAATCCCCAAGTGGAATGCTCCTGCTTTCCCTCCTCAGCATGTTCCTGCCGTTCCTCCCCAGACCACAACTCCCTCTCGTAAATGGAAGGCTGCTAGTATCACAGAGGTAGTTATACCACAGACCTGATCATAACTAGTGCAATTTACTTTAAAATATATTTTAATATACCTGCAATAAATCTCTTTGTTTCATTAGCATCAGGATATCACAGATGAGCTGACGGAACGTCCGCGAAAGAGGCTAAAAATTGATAATGCACTAGACCATTGACATTGTTTGACATCTTGGACTGTTCCACCTAATGCAATGACTCCTAGTTCTGCAATGACTCTCAATAATCGTCAAGAATGAAGGAGGAGGAGAAAAAGGATGCAGAGAAGGAGAAGAGCTGCAGCCAAAAGGCAACTGGCACAGGGAAGCGGAGCAACATAGGCTCCTGTAATGCCTGGCCAGCAGAGGGGGCCCTTTCCCCGATACCCCTGGCATTTGCTCCCTCTGCTTCTTTTGTAGCAACTTCCTGTTTGCTAGCTATAAAACCCCTAGTCTAGCAAACAGGAAGTTGCGAAGTGCCTGTTTTGCCCATGTTATTCTGTCCTGTCCTTGTTTTGCCTTGTCTTGCCTGTTTTTGCCTTGCTTGTTGGATTTTGACATTGGACTGTTTTATGTTTTTTTGAATGTTCTCTGCCTGCCCTGACCCCTGCCTTGTTTTTAGACTATGTTTCTGGATTATGGGGGGAACCTGTCTGCCTGTGTTTTTGACCCTGCCTGTCCCTGACCATGCCTCGTTTTAATTAAACAACGGAAACCCAGCGTATAGATCCTGTCTTCCTGCCCAGCCTCCGTGTTACAGCTCCATCTGTCCTCCATCAGAGTACAACTTCATCTCTCAGGCCAAAGGCTCAGGTAGAGTTATGCCACAGACCTGATCATAACTAGTGTAATTTCAGTTTAAAACATTATAATATACAGTACAGGCCAAAGTTTGGACACACCTTCTCATTCAAGGAGTTTTCCTTATTTTCATGACCGTTTACATTGTAGATTCTGACTGAAGGCATCAAAACTTTATTGAACACATGTAGAATTACGTACTTAAAAAAAACTTTGTTAATAAGTTTTATATTTTAGATTTCTTAAAGTAGCCACCCTTTGCTTTTTGGATATTGCTGCAAACCCTCAGTGTTCTCTCAATGAGCTTAATGAGGAAGTCACCTGAAATGGTTTTTGCTTAACATGTGTGCCTTGTCAGGGTTACTTAGTGGAATTTCTTTCCTTATTTATTGGGTTGGGACCATCGGTTGTGTTGTAAAGAAGTCAAGTTGATACATAACCAACAGCCCTATTAGACAACTATTAGAATTGATATTATGGCAAGAACAAATCAGCTAAGCAAAGAGAAACGAGTGGCCATCATTACTTTAAGAAATGAAG
>JBAJNP010007851.1:0-21540 GCA_036877545.1 Yasuhikotakia modesta | reverse complement strand
GTCAGAGATTCACTGGAGTTTTTCTAAAGTTCTGTTACAGTCAGATTTAAAATCAGTGTTATATTTTAATTGCACGATTGTGGGCAATTCTACCGCCTGACGGTTTATATATTTCAGCTCCTCGTTTCTGAGGAAGACACTCTGAGCAGCCGGATGGTTCGCTGATGGAGAGATTCTGCAGATGAAAGGAAAACTGTGAGTGCCGCCACAATGGCTCCTTGAACTATTTTTACTGACTTGTTTTCAACAATCGCTGCAAAAGAACTTGAGTGAACGATGTTTGAAAAGGCAGGGGAGGCTGTTTCAGTCGTCTGTTGTTAAGGCCTGAATGCGATTACTGCGCGATACTGCAGCTTTTACTGCGACGTCTAAACAAGTGCAAATTTTAAGGAAATGTAATAAATCCATTTAGAACTGAATGCAAGTCAAAGAAATAAATCGCATCGCTAGAATATAATATAGTAACTGCTGACACGGCACCGCTTGAGGCACCATTGTGTTTTTAAACATATTACAGGAACCATTATTGTTTACTTTTAGCTGTTTAGCACCAGTGACCACTTGCTGCCGTGGAAACAATGAAAGACTATACTGAACGCATGAGGTTTTGCAGAGCTTAACCCCAAACTTACAAATTTAAGCTTTTAATTTTATCTCACAGCTTACCAATATATCTGTTGACTTTTGATCTCTGTTGGCCTGATGTGCTAATGCTGGACAACTGAGACTTGGTTGTTTTATTTTTATATAGTTTTTATAAGATGTGATGGAGTTCTTAGTTTTATTTGTGTTTTTTAAAAATGTTTATTATTTATGATGAAAACCTTTGAATGCAGATTTAAGGATGTGGTAAATCGGAGCTCAGATTGTGACATGATCTCTAGAGGAGACATTTGTGTATTTGATTTCCATCCGCTCTTCATTTAATCTGAAGTATATGAGAAACAATTGAGATGATGATGAGATCTTATCTGTGATTTGTCTTTTTCACAGGAGTGGCTTTGCAAACGCAGTTTGTTACCTGGATGATGGAGACTAGATATTATTATTATTATTGTTATTATTTTCCTTCTCGAAACAAAAGAGGAACCATAAAAAGTACCATGATCTCACAGCTTTTGTTTTTCTGTTGTTTGGCTGCTAGACTTATTTGCTGTAAATGTCACTTGGGACAAGGCGTGACAAAATAATGACAGGCTTTTTTCAAAGAGACCAGTTTCCCAGAATTGAATGAGTGGGATGCGAACAGCTTACAATATCTGCACTTGCCACTAGATTGGGCTGTCTGTCGATATTCATCTGACACGTCTCTCAAAATGTGGTCGGATAAATGGACAGTGTCCGAGAAAACAGGAAAAAAACATGAAAGCCTCGGAACAAAATCACAAACCGAACTATAGAAAACCAGTCAATTCAGCGACGCTCGTGCGGTTCCCTTCTTTTCAGAGCCCCTCTGATCTCTCTGCCTGACATATTCGGTATTTGGTTTTTCCTTTGCTGCTCTTAGAACATAATTCTAACATCCTGCTTAATTATTTCCTTTTGTAAGGAGATCACGGACCTGCAAAATCAAACAGACGAGAGTTCTCCTGACGCTTGTGTTTTAGCTTGAGAAGTATTCTTTGTTGTTTCATTAGATCTTCATTAGATTTTCATTATGAATAGGGACGTGACCGGCGTAGAACCGGAGAGCTTTTAATTAGAGGTTACCTTCACAAGCTTTTTGTGGAAGCGTCACTGCATTCTGCCCCAGTTTTGGTATCTGCCTTGCTTGAGTCAGGAGCACAACTCGAGCGGGATAACTTGTAGCATTAAAAAATGATGAAGCATCACTCTTCTTCAAATCAGATATTCCCTAGAAGCCAGACAGCCACCGTGAAATCAGTTTGACAGCAACGATACTGTATATTCGCTTATTCAGGACAACAGGTCTGTTTCCCACAATTCCTGCAGACCGAGGGGCATCATTGTTCATAATCCGGCCTGCAGGGAACCAAACACAGGCCTTGTTTCACAGCGCCAGCAGTGAACTCTGAAAACTGTTTGGACAAGCAAACATACTCATGAAACTCGTGCCAGGGAATAAAATAAACACACTTGCCAGTTATTTTGCATAAGCTGAAAGCTTTGCGTTTATTCTAAGAAACACAGGCCTCAATGTGCGCAGAGTAACTGAATGTGCAGCTGTCTGTATATGTTTTTTTTCTCTTATTCTTTCTCTTTCAACACGCTTTATCACTGTAGTTCCGAAAGCCTTTCCTTTCCCAGCGAGTGGATTTGAATACTGCAGACTCATAAAACATTCAACATCACTCAAGGTCTAAGACCACACTTACACAATAGGATTGTTTAGAAAACAAAGGGATTTTGTCACGGGAAGTATAAAGCAGGAAATACACATTTTAACCCGGAGAGAAAATATAAGATACAGAAAAAAAAGAGTAACTACACATAAGTGCTTTTTTCTGGAAATTTCCAGGAACTCGAGCACAAACCTTTTCAGCAGAGTTTTGCTTATTAAAGCATATTCAGTTGTTTAAGGAATCTCTAAAAATATACATTTGTGGTGCAAGCTTTTTTCCTCAGGTACTCGACTGCCTTAAAGGTACAGTTCACCCAAAATTATTTACTTTCTTTGACTTCACAAATATAGTGATTGTACATGACAGAATTTGAGTGAACTGTCCCTTTAAGAATTTGACTATTCTGTTGGTAAATATTTATACAGCATACCAGATTATTTGCTTTTTTTTAGCAAAAGTATACAACATTTTACCTAAAATCTATTATTTTAATGTTTTCTAAATTAATAGGAATTATTGTTCAGTCAAGAAGTTTTGTTTATCACGTTTGTGTATTTAAAAATTCAGCTTTGTCATATTAATAAATTAACAGTAGATTATAAATGTTACTGGATGTGTTTGAGGACGTACAGCGTCCGCATTGTGACAGCATTTGATTCTGATTGGACGCGCAGGTTTTGATGTTAGCATCAAATTGTGCTGTTTAACTGCACAATTACATGGTTAGCTGCATTTTATGCTTTGCGTTTAGCTCTGTATCCCCCTCCTGTTTGTGACCTTAACAAAACAAGTATTGGGTTGTTCCCTGTGGTTGAGAACCACTCCTGTACTTCAGCCTGTCTGATGTTTGTGTGATTGTGACGTTACTGTGATTAATGTTAGGATTGGAGAACAGGGACAAAACTCGAGTCATGTTGTGTTAGTGATACACAATTGGTAAAATGTTATTGTGTTTTTATTTAGAACCTGAGAAGGAATTGGACCAGAACCGGAGGCATTTAATTTCTTCTGATTCTGATCTTTACCTCCTGCAAAAACAGCAGGTGAGGCACAGCAGGTGTAACAATAGAGTCTTCCATTCACATGCTGGAGTGACAATTGGCTGCCACTACCTTCATTCCCCCCCACTCTCTCTCTTTCTCTCTCTCTCCCCCTCTCTCTCTCGTGTATTTTCACTCACTGATTTGGGCAAGGAACTGTCACCAAAAGCTGTTCCTGCTTCCTACGTTGTGTTACATTTTCCCTGCGTTTTGATGTCACCAGTTGGACCGGGAAACATTCCAACGAAGCGCTAGCAAACGACAGTCCTTGAGCGCTTGACATTTTTATCCTGTCTCTATCACAAGCTTTACTGTCACAAATGAGCGTATGTGTTTGAGAGAAACACACTTTCTTCTGATCGTTCCCTCCCTGCTGTTCACAGGAGGTGAGATGATGTAATCTCCAGATTTCTGTGATTTTCAGTGAAGGCAGATTCTGCCCTGTAATTTAAAATGTGATTAATCTGTATCACTTCTTCTACACAGCGTTCATTTTTAATGCCTTGCACACAATCGGATATCTGCTGAAACATGGCCGAGAACATCACGAGTCCCTGATGTGGTAACCTCTCGCTGAACTTCGCCATCAGCCGAGAACTAAATGAGTTCTGAAGCACCAGTCCTTCAGTCTTATTGTGTGCAAATGTATTTACAATGCCACAGACTGGAGGGGAATTAAATCAGCATATCTTCTAATATATGTCCCTCTGGTGTGTAAGATTAAAGAAATCTATTTAGATGAGCATTCTGTGAACGGATTGTTTGTCCTGTTATAATGACAGACTCAGATAATGTGAATGGAGTCTGTTAGGCAGTGGATAGTTTAATCAACATCCGTGTGTTGATGCTCAGTTCAGTCAGCCTCGAAACAGGAAGTGAAGTCATACTTTACAGGCTGAGAACTCGCTGTTACAAACACTTGGAGGTCTTTTGAAGGTTAGCAAAGCAGGTTTCATGGCTCACTGGTTTAGGAGCCCATATCCTTTTCCTGACAAAAAAAAAAAACTAAATTTCCTGGCTTAAAAGCATTGAGAGTAAGATTTATCACAAGGATGTGTTTATTTTATTTTTAGGCCTTGCCAAAAAAAACGTATTAAACCATATACATTGAACTCAGTCAGATGCTACCAAATGGTTAACAAGTTTTTAGAATGTAACTCAACGTCATCAGGACCAATGTGGGCACCTGAAGTGATGTAATGACGGTGTACTGGTACTGATTCTGCTGCGTGTTGATCAGATGAAATGAGGGAACCACAGAGCCTGAGGGATGAAGACCCCCCCGAAAACCCACCGAAGATAAACCCTAAACCTTCTCTGCATGGTTATAGAAGATAATTTAGTCATTGGTTCTTGCGTTATCTATCGTAGTTCGCCGCTCCCAGGGTCTTCCATTTTTGTTAAATCGCATTCCAAGGCCGTATCTGTGAAAGTGAGAAATTGCTGGAGCAGAGAATTATGGGATGTTGGAATGAGTCTCATCAGCAGTCTTCAGACTTCCAGAGTCCTCTAGAGTTCAGGAGTTTGGCAACAGAATGTGGCAGCCCATGATCAGGCAGTACAACAGAGAAGCGTCATTGTCAAAACGTTGAGGCCATGCTAAATAAATACTCTAGCCAAGTAGGCAAACACTGTTGTGAGTGTCTGGCCATTGCATTGCAAGTGTGTAGTGTTGTTTTATCTTCTTGTTGTCCTTGTGTTATTGTAGTGGTAGCCTTAGTAGTCAGAGAAACAAAAAACACAAGCTATGCAAAGATGTAAACAGTTGTAAAAATTTGACTAATGCTTTACTGTGCAGCGATGACTCTTTGTACTCAGTGGGCAATACAGTTTCCCCTATTTTCTGTTTAAAGTAAGCTAGATATATATTTCAGGAGCTAAACAGGTTGACATTAAAGGACTGAATGCGTTAGTTCTGTTGCATCTGTTGTTGCTTGTAAACTGAAAATGAAGAATCACTTAATAACATTATTAAGTGATGAAACTACGTTAAAAGCAATAAAATGGCACAACATAAATATCAATTTACAATCTTTTATAGCTCTACTGAGGATATATAATTAATAGTCAAATATTTATAAAGTGAAGTGATTTAAAGATGTATTTTAGTGGTGGATAGGATCCGGGTGCAGATAATGTCCGTGCAGCATAATTTTTAGGCAGGACGCATAAAAATCGTATCTATTGATTTATGCATTACTTACGGCACATATTCGCATCTCTTCTGAGTTTTTTATTTTTTGAGGGTTTATCTAACACTAATATGCCATTACACATGCTATGCTAATCTGCAGTTACACATTACGCATGCTAATCAGAGATGCACACGACCAGAGTGAAAAGAAAGTATGCAAATTCAAACCCATCATTTTCCTGCAGTCTAGTTAAGTGACTTTTGCTACAATGTAAAATCCACTGACTAGCTCTTATGATCATACAGTCTCTCAGTCGCTGCGCTGTGGTGCTGAAGTCTAATTTGATAAAAACACAAGTTCAAACTGAGAGTTTGTGGCATAGTGGAGGATGATATGATGTCATTTGCTTAAAGGTGATCAGTGTCTGTGTGAACTGTTCCCAAAAGCTGTGTTTGTTTTCCTGAGGGAATCTATTTTATGTGTTTTGAGCATTTTTTTGAGCAAACATGCAATTTGTAGAGCAATATTTTAAACGCAGTGGGAAAAAAACTGGTCCTAAGAACAAAAACAATTTTCAGATATCAGACAATAACACACCAACTCTTTATTATATCTGTATCTTTGTAATTCTCTTGTCCAGTGAACAGATGATTTAATAATGAGTGTAATTTTGGGGAATATATAATGTGTATAACGTTGGACAATTCTGTGTATCTGCAAACGAAAGAACAAAAGACAATGACAAAGACCGTATTGCCCATGAATTTTAATCGTTTCTTAAATTAAATTGGGCCAACGTGTCTATTAAGTAGAGTACTACATTTAAGTAATTATGTCATTTTGTTTATTGAATTCGTTCCAGTATTGCAGTGAAGCACATTTTAAGTTGAGGTTCAGAGAGAATTAAAAACACGGTCTGTGAATAATAAGAGACTGACTGTTTAGTGTCTCACAGCTGAATGCTTTAGAGGACAAATAATTTATGCCAATTCAGAGATATGTAAAGTACAGTATTGAAAAATACTAGGGATGAAGTATCAGGGTTGAATAAACTTTTCCTTGATAAAACATTGAATTTTTAAATGCTAAATATTTTTGAGAAAAACCTGCTAGCAAAGCACTTTGGTATTGATCAATGACTGTAACAGCAGGCCGTACGATTCATTATATATATCTTTAATCATACCAAACTTAAAAACTTGTGCGTGTGTTTGTGTGAAATCTGATGCATGTTTAACACCCGACAGCCATTTTCTTAACAATCAATAGTCGTAAGATTACAAGCAAACAATCCTGATGGCTTTTTGCTTAGGAACTTTTGCTTTCAGTTCATAAAACAATGTTTATTTCATGAACTGTTTTAATGTAACCCATTTTCGGTGCGTGACTGTGCTGTGCAAAGGTACTTTAAATAACTTGAATTGAACTGTCAACATTGCTACTAAACCACTCCAAAAATCAACCCTTAAGAAACATGCTGGTAAGGATTGAGGAATTTTAGGAAACAAACGTGACATGCAGTAGAATGAAATGATTTAGCTGAATGCAATATTTCAGTATTTCTGAGGACTGCATTATCTGCTGTATTTAGAGTAAGCAAATCTCCTGAACGTATTTTAATTCGACTCTTATGTGTTGTCGTATAAAAATACAGAAGTGATCTACTTGAAACATGGAAAAATGACCTTAATATGACAATGTCCTTATATTTATTGTATAACTGTAATTACTTAATGACTTATTTTTGTTTTCACAGTATATAAAAGGTGATTATTGTTTCAACCGCATAACAGATTCTAAATGTGTAAGGTGAGTAAAATCATAATATAGTTAATAAATATGCATTAGTTCACATTTAGTTTTTTATAATTATAACTCTTTTAAATGTCAGTTAATGAAAATGCAAGTGCCCATTGTTGCTCATGTGTTAACTGCATTAATAATAACTTTTGATATTAAAAATGTATTGGTAAATGCAGGCAATTGAAAATGAAGGCAAGTAAGATTAATGTACTGTTTATGTTGTTACATAAAATGAAATGATGTGAACACACGGAGTCTTATTTTATAGCGTGTTATTATTGTTTATTCATCGCACACCGTCGTCTCCAGGGGTCTTTATAATCCATTCCAGTCAAGGGTCCGGCATCCGTTCCGGGTTTTCCTCCACCACTGCTCCATACATCCCGTCTCTTCTGCATTGCTGTACCAGCAGATGTTTGCGCTCTAAAGCCATTTTCAGCCTTTCTTTACGTGGGAGCAAGTGCTGTGTTGCAGCAGAGAGTGAGAAGAGGAAGAGGAGGCACGTCTGGAGCGCGCGTGTTTGTGTTGTATGGGGGTCTGCAAGTCGTTCTTAACCACACCTGTGATGCGCCGCTGTTTCTGAGCAACCAAGACGCGCTCATGGCTAAGGTACAGGAAGAGGATGTGTAGATGCAGGACTTATAAATGATCTGGTTTCGCTGAACGCTGTTAGTGTTACAAGAACTGAACGCAGAAAACCGATTCTCACCGCAGTTTATTGAGCCGATCTTACAGACTTCAACTTCAGCGAGAAAGGTGATAAAGCCACGATGTTGCACCTGGCTCCCTTTGTCCGCTGGAGATCCGGGCTCGTACTCGTTTGGATCGGTCTGTTTTTCGGCGGATTCACCTGCACCGGTGAGTTTTTGGGTATTTTTTAAACGCATCAGCATCAGCGCAGACGGATGAAGCGCGTTCGCCCTGCGCGCGCGCGCGCGTTGTCTTCTTAAGAAAATATAACATTAGGCACCAGAGAGTTTATTTGTATGCAAAAGAAGCAATTGCATCTGATATTATGGGACTTTGCGGGGGTTTTCTTTAGCCCGTCGTCTTTTGTCTCAGTTGCATCTCGTTGCATGTGGCTCATTTCACAACAGCTTTATTGTTAAAATATTACTAACATGTCAATTGAAATTCAACATGCCGACTTGCTGAAACGGAGGTCGGGACCCTTGTGGTGAACTTGAACGCGTAGTAAGTTGGATTGACGTGTCGGAACCATCACGTCGTTTTATATGTATATAAATACACAAAGGTGTGTGTAATTGTAAAGACGTGTTATGCATATTGTGGTTTTACAGAATTGTGAGTTACACGTCACGTTTAGTCCAGATCCAGGCTGGGGATTGTAAACGACACATGCGCCGACATCCATCGGTACCTGCTGGGTTTGCAGTGCAGAGATGCGTTTACTATTGTTTGGCTTCTTAATTTGTTAACTGTTAGTAGCAAGTCATTGTTTTTTTGGTTATTTATAATCTAACTGTATGTGCTACAAGTTTTTATAACTGAAATGGGATGTAATTCTACATAAAGCAGGTATTTCCGTAATACCCACATTGTATGTTTATACAGATGAATTTAGTGGAGATGAGAAAGATTTAAGAGTTACTTAACTTTATCCTGAAATAAGAAAAAACACATCATAACAAATTATAATAACATAAAATAACTTTTAACTATTTCTATATGTATATATATATATATGTATATATATTACAATGATATATATCATTCTCTAATCACTACAGAATTACCTTAAAATGCACATGTAGTAGCTAGATACTACATACATGTGAATGAGACTGTGCCTAGTGCATTTCCTGCCTGTTTCCACAGTGTGTGTTCATTGACCGGTTCAGG
Source organism: Yasuhikotakia modesta (assembly GCA_036877545.1). NCBI lineage: Eukaryota > Metazoa > Chordata > Actinopteri > Cypriniformes > Botiidae > Yasuhikotakia > Yasuhikotakia modesta. Next base: position 12,396 of record JBAJNP010007851.1, on the reverse strand, counting down.
CTTGTTGTGATCTGTACATTGTTCAGTGTGTCAAGAGAGTTTGAGGTAAAGAAGGGCTGAGTTGTGGGAAACATGGCTGTGGGAAAGTTGGGTTGCGCTCCTGGAGGTCTTACAGTAATCATCACCGCTGAGCCCAGCTGGGGAGTGCTGATGACTGTCCTCAGAGCACTGTCAGAATTTCACACTTGACTTGCATTGTACTGCTGCCCCTCCACTGTGGATAGCGGGCTAGCATGTGAAATGTTGTGTAATTGTTGCTCGAGGACACTGTACATGTGTTAGGAAACTGAATTGCGAGGGGTTTTCTTGTGCGTTAGTTAGAGAAAGATTTGGCATAAATTAAGGTAAACAGTCACATCCCAGGGCTATGGCGTTTTAAAACGTGATGCCATTTGTTAGGCATTTGAAACGTTCAAATTAAATGGGACAATTTTGTTAGAGATCGCAGGGAGTTGTGAAAAATGTCTACAGCTTTAAATTCTCACCTTCTTAACATGCTTTGTTTCATCTGTCAAGGGCACTTTTGTAGCTTTTCTTACAACATAGATTTGACAGAAACTTTCTTGTGCTTTGTAATTCTGACGATGAGGAAATGTCAGTTCTGAATGATGGAAGCATGCGTGTTTGCAGACATGGTTGGTCCAGGGATCATATGAGGTTGCCTCAGGCTGGCGATGCATTTTTCTGTGAAAGCAAACTTGTCTTTCCTCTGAAACACAATCTGGTCAAAAATAAAGGTCGTCCTGTCATTCTGTATCAGTCTGTGTGTAGGAGACAAACCAGAGCTTTCTGTTGAACAATGTGGTGCCGTGAGGGCGACAGTCCTGGGCCGAACCGTGGGGAGTGTTTTCATCAGTATGTACACAAAATGAATCACAAGGTATTTATGATGGTGTTTTCAGAGTAGATTAAGGCTGTACAGGAGAGTCTTGGCCACTGATAAACTGGTTTTTCCATTGGTGACGAAGCCCTGCGCTCAAATTGTTTATCTTGCAAACATAAACATATCCTTAAAACACTGACATTTTTAATGTATTAATATTACAGTGTCAAACTAAAATGTGTACCTCAATACAGGAGCTAGTTTAAGTGTTTGTTTTAATAATACCTCTTGAATTTCAGCTGTTTAATAGTGTCAGCAGCCAGTAATTTATTGCACAAAACACATTTAGTTGGGTACAACCTTTGATTGTCTTTGTTGCTTGTGAATCTGTTATATATTTAAATGTAGCCTGTCATTTTCTTTTGCTTTAAAAGTTTTGGTCATTTAGGGATGATAAAAAATAACTTCACATCTGCCTAAATGTACTATAGCTTTTAGCAAAAGACAGATTTGGTACCAGATTTGGTTTAGTTAGATTAGACACACCGCTGCTAAAATCACCAGAGAAAAGATATTAGTATTATCTCCTTTTTATTCAGGATAGTAAGAAAATACTAGTTTCAGGAAAAAGATACTAGTATTTTTTTACTATCCTGACTGTTGCAATGTGTTTTTTTTACATTTTACATTGTTTTTCTCCCTCCCGTAAGACTAACAGGCTCTGCCAGACCCGTAAGCTGTTCTGAGGTCATGACCCGCCGGTTTTAGAACCACTAACCTATGCCACCATTTCCTGATGGAGAATGCAGGGACAGCTGACGGCAGTGTTGAAGATAAGTCCATGATCCACATCGCAACCCTGAGTTTGGTTTCCGTGTTTGTTCTCAGCTTCCTGGAAAAACAGAGATATAATAGGTTTTCCATTTTTATTCTGTGTGAGAAAGAGGCAGATAGGCAGGGGAGTTTGTGGCTGGAGTTTGTGGTGAATTTGTTTCAGAGATTTTTGGCACGGGGCGAGAGTTGTTCCATGAAAGGGGCGGATTCCGGCTTGCAGTGGAACTCCAAAGCTTTCTTCGGCTGTTAAGCAGCTTCTCATGAAAGCTTCCCAGACCTCAGGGACGTGATTTTACAGTCATCATTTGGATTATTGCAATTAGAACGCAGCCGGCTTTTTAGTATGCTAGTCACTGCGTCGCCCATTGGGTCTCTGGGAAAAAATGTTAAGGGAAAGTTATTTAAACTTGAGGTTTTAATGTCAAACATTAGACCCTTTAAATCATACCAGTTTATCAGTATGTACAGAGTTCTCAGGGTGACTTATATAATGTTTTTATATGTCGACAAGGGAACAGTACAGGGAAATGAGATTTTTGCACACTTTGAATTTTTGCATCTCAACTTGAAAGCTATAGTGTCAAATGATGCGTGTAAAGACAGAACTCTAATGTTGGAAGTTCTAATTTCTTTTACTTAATACATGCCAGTAAATTATTATTTTGACATACGAGAAAATACAGAGTCAAGGAATGAGAAAATTCCAAGGGTACGAAGGGAAGATTTCAGAGCAGTGTTGTTCGTAACTCCGTCAAATGCTCGGAAGTGGAACATGATTAAATCCATTTTCGTTGTTTCGCTCTACTTGACATTGTGTGCGGAGCAATAATCTTAACATATTTATTCAGAATCATAAGGTTTGTTTCTGGCTCTCACACGCTTTGCACACATATACAGTAGATGTAGGGATTATAATGTACTGTATGTAGAGTATTTGAGTGTGATGAAAGAAGAGGCGTGAAATTGTGTAGCAGAAATGAGAAGGCAAACAGTGCAAGTCAACAGCAGCTGGTTTAGCGTAATCCAAGCGCATGCTCCATTTGATGACAAATGTGCTTGTTTCATATATCGTGCTGTTATATATGTCTTCTCTGTAAGTGTCAAATGCAAATGGTGAGAGAGAGAACATGAGAAATGTGTCCTTTTACCTCAGCTGTTGTAGACCGCCCTAGTGTTGTAGACCGCCCCAGTGTTGTAGACCACTGTAGTGTTGAAGACCACTGATAGTTGGGTGGACTGGCGAGTTTAGGATGTTCATTAGCAACCAACACTGGATTTTGTAGGTATTATAACTAATTTCTGTTATATGGTAGCATATCTGTCTATCAGGAGAGAGAGAGAGAAAAAGAGAGGGAGATATTCATTTAAAACATTACATTTACTTTTATATTAAAATTAAACTTATTTTACATTACGTTTCCATTTATTTTTAAATTAGTATAAAACATCTCTAGCTTTTAGCTTTTTGGAATTCATTTAGTCCCAGAACTTCAGCACCTGCTGGTTCATGCGGTCGCCCTTCAGAACAGATGAGGTCAGCATGAGGAACCGAAGATCAGCGCTGTCACCGGAGAGACTAATCGTGCTCTTCTTCCCTAAGGTGCTGTCAGCGGCCAGAGAACGCTTGAGCACCATTGACCTTGAGTCCAGATGCAGAGAGTGTGCAGTGAACACTCCGCCGTACGAATACTCGGCGATGCCCCTCCCTCCAGAGATAAGAGCGAATTTCCCAAGGTGCTTTTGGCTTAACTTGCAGACTGTGGGATCTGAGTAAGATCTGTCAGCTTTAATGATGAACCCTCTGCTTGAATACTCAACAGATGCACTTATCCCACAATACTAACGCAACAAAGCGGATGTTTTTTGTTATTACTGTTATAACTGTTATTACTCTGTAGGGTTTGTTTGTTGATGACGGCAGGCATAAACATGAAAAATTGGCCGTGGTGCTCCGCTTGCTCTCGGCCCTGTGGTACATCATACAGCATATTAATAGTGGATTGGGGTTGGTCTTCGTTCTCATAATCAATAACCCTTTAACTGCTTAACTGGCCATCAATCAATGACGGGGTAACCCAGTGTAACCCAGCAGTGCTCAATGCCTGCCTGTTACGGGAGACCTCAGGATCCCTTTAAGGTTGCCCAAGTCGGTTCCAGAGAAGTGTTATTTGTATGCTCCTCACACAAGTGTTCCACAGGGCTTCCACAAGGGAGCGTTGTCTTGACGACTAGCGTGTTGTAGGACGAGCGCTCAGCCAGCCCATAATACAAGCAGGGAGAATCGCATAACAAGTCCAGCATTAAAAGAAATGACAGCACGTCATATTGATATTTCGGCCACTTCAAGACTAATCAACCTCTTGAGTTCAGTCAGTTTTTTTGCACATATACGTTGTGGAGGTTTTGTACTCAGAAGACCTTCATGTTCTGAGAATTTGGAGCACACAGACGGTTGTGAACGTCCTGGTTAACCTCAATTTTAAGATCCGCTTGTTTATAATCATGAAAGCAAACATGCTCAAGGATTTGACATGTTAGACGTCTGTATTAAAAAAATGCATCTCTTTGGTCACAAGGAGTTATTGATATTAAACCCGATTAGAATTTCTTTGTCAACTTTAATTAATTTGTAATTAGAATTGGAGGCTCTTAGCTAGAATGTGTGCTCTGAATATAAAATGAGTGTTGATGGCTGAAGAATGCATCACTACTAATGTGCATATTTAGGTTTAGAGATTGAACAAAGGCAGTATTAAGCTTTAGTGTGTAATTTGGAACATATTGTTTGTCTCCTATTCATTTTCTAAGACTTGGTGGAAAACAAAACAGACTAAAAATACAACTGGCTTACTTTGAAGTATCCAAGCCGTGACTAGGGACCACAATATCATAGAGACTTGGGGTGGGCTCTGTAGCTTGGGCCAGTTAGTAAACACTGAAAAAACCCTGTAGCAACGCGTTAAAAAACACCATAGCAACCACATAATGAGACGCTGGCAAATACCCACAACACCCTGGGATGGTGACGGCATGCTTTGCATGGATAAACACCACAGAAAATACATGAATCTGGTTTCATCTTCTGCTTGTTGTTATGTAACACACAAATTGCTGTGTTAACGTGTGTCAGTGTTAGCATGTTCGTGTATTAGCCTGAATTACAAGCACCGCAGGCGGGCTGTAGGTGGTGTGAGCTCTCAGATGGCAAGGGTATTTTAGGGAAAGCTGGCTGAAAGGCAGCCAAAACGTGTCCCCTTGAGGTGATGTTGTTGACAGGGAAGGAGGCCTACTGACCTTTGCTCATTATGTTCATAGTCCACACAGTTGGGCCTCAGGCTGGCAGTTCAACAGGGTCAACACTGGCCTGCAGTTCAGGTTTCTATCAGCATGAATTATGGGCAGCTTAAAACTTAAATCTTAAATCTGCTTATCATGTCCAGAGACTCAACATGATGTTTAAAACCTAAATACTTAATTTCATATATTGTGTGGTTTTAGTCACCCCTGTTGGCAATAAATCAATCCAGAATACAAATACAAAGATTCTGAAAGTTTCTATCAGGTCATCTTTGCATAGCTAGGTTAACATTAGTCTCTGTGGTGGCTCCAGATTACAATATACCAGTTTTCTCCCACGTTCTGCGTAAATGAAATGCTGTTTTAAAAGTGAAGTTTTTATTTGTGGGCCAATGGCTTCACCAAACAGAACTGTAGACATAAGGACAGCTTACAAAGAGGTTTCTCAAAAGCTTTTCTGTCTTCCATTGGTCAAGGAACCCCAGGCCCTCCCAGCCCTTCATGCCATTGGTTGAGCTGTTTCTGGTTGGCTGGTTGAATGGTAAAGCAAACAGAACCATGTTTTATTGACACTAGAGAGTGACAGAATTATTTACATGCATTTTAATATAAGAGACATTTTAGCATCACCAAAAATTCTGCACTTTTAAATTTTGTTGTCATGACAATTAATGAACGCCTTGTGTGATATTAGCCCACTCAGATATGCCAGAATTAACAAGCGCTTTCCAAAACGAATAGCCTAATAGCTCTGTTTGTTTTGCAGAAACATCTAGCAGTAGATAAACAATCATTTTAATAATTGACACACACAGCTTACTTGAAATAACACTTCTAATGCGAAAAAGATTTGCACAATATCAGCACACACAGAACATTCATGTAGCATGATTTGTATTCATTATTTCATGCTTCTGTAGAAATAATTTAACATTTTAAACTGTCACATCGGTGTCAATTATTTTCATAATTCTTGTGCTGTTTATTTTCATTTTCTCTGCGCTCTGTATACATGCACATTTGGATATAAATATACTGTATACAACCGAGTTTGTAGTGTGATAGAATCACTCATTCTGGGAATAAGTGCAGTGTTTCCTCTAGATTTTTAAAAATACTATAAATATATTTTGAATAAGAACTATATGTCACTCTTGTATGTCAGTAAGTCTTTGTGCTGTTTAATCTCTGAAAGCACAAGCCTGTGTTGTCGTTCTTTATTAGCAGTGTTGTCATTCTTTAGACAAATAATATTACATATACGGACAGTCAGAAGAATGTGTTTACTGTAAATGATTGTCTGCTGGTCCTAAATTACTTAGATTGTATTATTTTGGCCTTTTGGTTTGGTTTTTGCACCAAAAATGAGTGTTGAATGAGCTTCAGTAAAGATTTACTTTGTGGCCAATTTTAACTCTGGCAGATGAATGCAAGAACTTTTGGGTGGTTTGAACTTGTTTCCTTCCGGTGAGATATTCCTAAAATTGTGAAAGTGTGAAAAGCCACACAACTCTTGAGACCGCTTGAAAGCAATTTGTGCGCAACTGCGTTAGCTTTTCACCAAAACGAAGCCAAACATATCGGATTAATTTTCAGTGTAATCGCACACATTTACAGGAAAGGCCTGCTGAGAGACTGCATGTTCAGCACGAGTCTCTGGGGAGTTTAAAACTAAAGCGCTGGAACATAAATTAACTCGCTGTTAATTTCCACCCCGGCGCTGGAATTGAACCGCTTTATATGAGGAGTTATGATGTCATCACAATAAAAGGTTATACAGTGCCAAATGTGTTTATTAAGTCACTTCCTGTTCTCAGAGGACAGTGTAAATATTGTGTCTTCAGGTGATTCTAATGTATCTATAGTACATTTAAAATAATACTTGAGTCTAATATGGAAGTATGAATTGTTTATTATGATTAATGTGTATTGGAGGAAGTAAGGGAGTTACTAATGTAAATTGGTGTTTTTAATAACTTGAACCCTTATAGGAATATTCAAGGTTATTTACAACTAATGTCTGTTTTAATAGTTTATTTATGGGGCTGCTGGCTGCCCTCTTAGGCATCTGTTGTAACTGCATTGCTGTAAATGTATTTTCTGCTTCAAACTTTGGATGAGTCAAAATAATTTGCTAGCTGCTCTTGGACTTTGTTGTATATATTCGCTTATTTTGGCATTTGTGATAGTTGCAAAAGGGTTGACGGGCGGGTCCTACAAAGCCTTCCAACCGAAACGCATTAAAATCTGAAGTGAATGTATTTAAAAACATATTTTGGATCATTTGTAATGCAGTACAGTAATGTGATTTTGATGGGAAATGTGCTTTATTGTCATAAATATCACAATGCAAAAAATGGCACTAAAATATGTTTTATATTCTAATAGCACAAAACAGAAGTTCATATCTTGGAGATTCAATCCCCCATGAAGACAATTCTTTCAACTAATCTGTTACTATTTCTGTCCACATCCATAGTCAAGGTCCATTTTGTTATTTAAAAGAAATTTCAAGACTTAATTATCTGTTTTTCTCTCAGATGTCTGAAAATATCTCTTCAGTGTGACCTAAGTAGGCCGTCTCTCAGCCTGCAGTTTGAGATTTCCTGTTTAGGTTTTAAAAAAACGCATTTCAGGCCAGACGTTTGCAGCTTTCTGCGTGTGGAACGTTTGAGTTCCGGCCTCTGAGAGATCCTTCATTGATTGCTGTATGAATCATCTCCTTTTCTTCTCTCTCTGACCCACGTTGTTCACTCGAGATCTCACCACGCTGATGGGAAGCGTAGAGGAGTCCTGGCATTGTCTCATTCTCACTTCTCAGGCTGCTGAATTACTCTGTTGAGAGCTGCTGAACACGTAGCGTTGCTCCATTGATTCATTACAGGAAATCTCAGCTTGTTATATTGAAACACGTGCTGTTGTTCAAATAGTGAACACTTAGAACAGGACGTGTTTGGATGCCAAATAACGTTACGTATTGCTGAGGTGATAACAGTCTCTGCCTCTGGTTCATGAATTAACCCGGCGTATCTTTGAGAGTCACTGGTGCTTCAAAAATGCTCTTCATTGCAGCTGTTTGGCTGACATGGAAATATGATGAAGACTTTATTCGGCTTTATTCAGAGGGTTTTGTTGTGATTGTGTGGGTTTAAGTGCGATCGCGGTGTCGGTGACAGACCTTTATGGGTTTAGCTGAGGCTGTGAGAATGTGGCAATTGCAGGAACATTTTGATGGATGTTGTTGTGATTTTGGTTTTGCATTATGAACAAGATACACTAGGAACAATGCGGTGGTAAATGGAAATATCCTAAAACCATCAGGGCACGTCACACATACTGCTCTTTGACATCGGCCTAGTCTGACTATTATAGCATTTGCCAAGTCAGAGACGAATTTCCCCCAGATATCATAGAGTTTGGTTGAATGCACAGAAACAACACAGATAAGGGAAGCTTTTTTTCCCCCTTTAGAGCTGATAAGCCTTTATTTTTGCTATCCTAACTACACACAATTATATGGTTAGTTGCGTTTTATTATTGGCATTCAGTGTTGTTTTTCTGCGTCTGAGCAGACCTGTGACCCACCAGTTAAGAATCGCTGTGATAAAGGATTCATTAAATGACGCGCTTTGTACCTTCAAACGAAATCTTACAAATGAAGTTTGTAACATTTCTGAAGTTTTGTAAAAGTTTTGTAGACCAGTGCAAAATGAGCTCACACACACACACACACACACACACACACTAATATAAAATGCTTGTGTGTTGTGAGGCTAGTTATACAGTTTGATGTCAAATGATACAAACAACAGTAGTATTATAGTACTTTTTAAATAAAGGCGTATTATGTATTTAGTGGATATATCTTCAGTAATGCAGCTGTGCAAACTGTTTAATTATATACTAATTACAGACTGTTCTGCTTCAGTGTGTGTATTAATATATTGTACCTTTTCATGTTGTACGAATTAAATGACTCACTTTGTGTTTAACTTTATAAACTTTATGCTGTTCAATGAAGCACAAGATGATTATGTTAAAGCAGCTTAAAAATGTTCTTTGAAACTACTAATCCTTTAAAAATAAACAAAGACGCAATTACGTGTGACTCTTGACACCTTGATATTGAGAAACACAAGCTAGCTGTTAGCAAAACACTGTTCTGCCAATCTTACATCGCTTCTGTCAGTCTGACCTGATAAAAGCAGTCATATTCACACCTGTCTCTCTCCCTACAGATCAACTAAAACAAGTCTATGGTGTCATATTTCTTTAAATGCTGGGATATGCTGTTGCTTGTCCTTGAGGATTTTTCATTTTTTTCAGGTTTGTACGATAGCATTATTTGACAAACATTGATCAGTTTGGAGGTGTATGATGTACGCTAAGGATTTGCTATCATCTGTTACCAGGCCATGTAGAAACGTCTTATCATATTAGCCAGCCACTACACAAAACAGCCTCTTCCCTTATCCTCCATTCTAGCAACAATGGATGTGCTGGAAAATAAATAATCAAGCCACCAGTAAAGAGAAACGGCGTATGCATCTAATTTTGCTCTAATTCGTTCTGTATGTTTGACAAGTGAAGCTGTCTGGACCTCCATCCCTGTCTTCCGTCCTCGAATCTCAGTCACACAATTAGCTGTCCTGTTTGAGGGCACTGGAACAAAGGTGATCTCTGCAGGCTAGAGTCCGGGGCGGCGACATGCAAGGAGACTGGTGACACACTTACGGCTGCAGGCTGCTCTGTTGACCAGAGAAGTCAGTAAGTGTCAGTATTCATCACTGTCTACCACAGCGCTAATGGAATTTCCTAACAGTGTGGGGTGATACAAAGGGCGGATTTAGAGGCCCGGAATCACTGAAATCTTTTCCATTAGACTGTCTGTTTTTGTTTGTGCTTACAGACAAAGGTGTGGGCTTTAGACATGTAGGTGTGGCAGAGAGAGAGATTTAAGGGGGGGGGGGAGAATCATGGCTAATGCAGCTTAACCTCCCATTTTCTGAGGCAGTTTGCCTTTAAGTCTTGACAAGCTCAGTCACAGATACTGTATGCAGGTGCAGACAGGCTGGTACAGTGCAGGTGTGCTGTGTTTCAAAGCAGGTTTGGGAATGTGGAATGTTTTGTAAGTATTGTGCTAAATCGTAGCTTTTAGGCGACGTGAAACGTGAGCTGTTAGGAAAGCACTTAAAGTTTTGTAAAGAGCTCTGATGGGTTCTGACCTTCATAAGAAAGCATGCAAGTGTACCTTAATCTTTAAGCAAACGTGTCTATTTGGTTGTCTAGAACACTGGCATGTTAATCTTAAATGAATCTTTAGATGTTTGTGGCCACTCTGAAAATTACACGTCTCACTATCCAATAGAAAATGTCTTTTAATAAGCATTTTGGTGCTGCATCATCAATGAATATGTTTCCACCCTGTGAACAATAATGAGACCATGCTGGACAATCGAGGGATAGCTGCTCACCACTGTAACGAAACTCTTTACGTTGAGCCACAATAGATGTCACACTCTGTGCTAATTGGATGAGAGGATGAGCTTGTTTAAACATGTTTCTCGTGTGTATTAATGGATCTGTGTATTAGTTAGTTACAGCTGAGATAATGAATTGTAATGGCCGAGTAAATGGTCGATGTTCTCTCATGCTCATCACATTCCTGTACAGATTTGCACGCTGTGTGTTCTGTTGTTCTGTAGACGTGCTATTGTTGTCTGTGTAGCTGATTATTTGTGCTTTTATAGCAAATACACACGTACAGCGAGGTCCACAAATCTGAGACCACATTGAAAATGTAAAGTGGTGTCATTTAAACATGGAACTGAATAGATGGTTTTTGAAAAACTAAAACCATGTGAAACAAAACGAGAAAAGGCACTAGTCAAATGTAAGCAAATTTGTGACATTGACCTACTAGCTTTGAACAAAAGGTCAACCGTCTTTGTTTCTGTTGTAGCTTTTTGGAACCTTTTCAGATCATGTTGGCGTAACATGAAGCATCAGTTTGCATATGAATGCATGCTGTCATTGCAGCAAAAGAGTTTTTAAATTAACTTTATTTGCCAATAATGAGAATAATGCACATATTCTCTGGTGGTTTAAGACATTGAAACTCCAGTTCTTTTGGCAGACGGTTTTATCCAAAGTGACTGAAATTCAAGAAATACATTTTTATCAGTACTTGTATTCCCTGGGTTTGAAACCACAACCTTTGCTCTGCTAACACGATGCTCTACCAGTTGAGCTACAGAAACACATTTTCAGCAGGATTTTACCACTGTTAGGGGTGAGTGAAGCGGCTCCACAGAACTGCTGTGATGTTTGTACCTAATTAGCTTCAGAATAATGAACTGGTGAAACAAAATCTCACAAAAGTAATGAATCACTTTGTCTCATTTCTATATATTTCTCTCCTCTCTGCGTGACGCGCCGACAGCCAGAGTTCTGCAGATCGTCACATTAATGCAGGTTTTTGTAAATGAGTTATGAAGAAGCCCATTTGCATCGTTTGATTCCATATCTAAAAAAAGTTTGTATTATGCGTAAGTGGTGAAACCTAACAGGGCTTTTCACGTCACCCAAATGCGTTTAATGTGAAAAACTGAGAATACTGGGATGGTCATTTGCATTTTAACACATCGTCTCATTAATCTCATATTTTGTTTTGTTAAAACAAGGCCAGATATTCCAGTTATTATAATTCCAGTAAGTGTGCAGTACATGGTAAAAAACTGCATGGATATTATAACATAACTCCATAAGAACTTGACTCTGACTGCTTGCAGCTTTTTAGTCATGAAAGTACATATTAAGATGATAGAAAATATTAGTACCCTTTAACATCAAAGATGTGTGCTGATGTTATCAGTCTCAGGTGGTTTGAATATGAAATACCTCCTGGTTCTCATATCCGACTTACAGTACAGACAGATGCTCAGGTTGTTCACACATCCTGAATTAATGCAGCCAGTTTTTCCACCAGTTTTTCCTGCCTTTTCTATAGTTGACGCAAACGCTTTCACATCATTTCACAGTTAAAGTGCAGAACCAGTCAGGCATGAGAAATCTAGATAAGAAATTCCAATTCCAGAGTTCTGAAAATTCCCGTAGCTTGTTAAAACCTGGAAGCTCTAGACACATAAAACAAATTCAAAAGTGGGATTGTGTGAATGGGTTTCTATGTAGAGAAAGTTAGTTCAGCAATAGACTGAATTTAAACTGGTTTTGCTAAAGTGGTATATATATATACATTTACATTGTCATACTCAGAACAGAAGAACAGAAGATTTACATTGTGAGCTTTTTTTTTCAGGGTTAAGCTTTTGTCATTGGTGTCGGATCACATCCAGGTGACAATGACAAGCTGTGTCGTGTCTTGCTGGGATTTTTAAGGCAAGACAATTACTGTGTTTAAAAGCCTACTAGCATATTATTCC